>QANZ01040173.1:0-21406 GCA_003254925.1 Chamaecrista fasciculata | reverse complement strand
CAAATCAGTCCTATAACTTTTTTTGTCTCGAATTTGGTCCTATAACTTTGCTCTAGTTCCCAAATCAGTCCTATAACTTTTTTTGACTTAGTTTTGGTCCCATATGTTTTGAAAACCTCCCACCATTAGTCCTCTGTCTATTTTAAATTACAATTTAGTCCTAAAAACTTCAAGTCCCTTTCACTTTAGTCCCTGACTATCAAAATGAAAGTGAAAGAGTATCCCTAAAGATTCTCAAACCTTACATCTTGGTCCCTAATCCATGAATTCTTCATGAAATTGAAGAGAAATGCAAAAAAAAAACAAATTAAAAGCAAATGACAGAGGGACCAAAATTGAAAACGCAGAAAATTTAAAACCCACCGGAAAACGTATGGAAATTGCCGAGAAACTCAAAAACTCATCTGAAAAACCCCAATTCTCACTGAAATCTCACTCAAATAATCGCCCTCAAATGCTTTAAGAAAGAATTTTCGAAATTCCAAACTTTTGAGGAGGGAGGTCATAGAAGATTCCCTTACATTTGGTGATTCCGAAAGAGAAGTTCTGAAATCCCTTACATTTCTTCTATCACATCCCTCCTCAAAAGTTTGGATTTTCAAAAATTCTTTTTTAAAGCATTTGAGGGCAACTTGAGTGAGATTTTAGTGAAAATTAAGCGACTTTCGTACGTTTTCTGGTGAGTTTGGGGCATTTTTCGGTGGGTTTAAAATTTTCTGCATTTTCAGTTTTGGTCCCTTTGTCNTCCCTAAATTTTAATCCAAGTGTCAATTTTGTCTCTAATTTTTCACATTTTCGTCAATTTTATCCTTGGACTAACTTCTTTTAATAAATTAATGATAGACTGCATTTTGTTTTTTAATCTGAGTTAGAATTTGAGTTTCTTTTTCTACCAATTTTATATTATATATTGTTAGCCACATAGATTTTGTCGTTAATATTTAACTAAATTAAAAGCAAATGATAAAATTGACTAAAATGTGAAAGGTTAAGGACAAATTGACAGTAGAAAAAATAGGAACAAAATTGATAACAGGTATAAAGTTGGGGGACAAAATGAATGTTTATGCCTTTTCGTTTTTACAACATATTCTCTTCCAATGTTAGGGAAAATTCAACAACAAGCAATCATCTTTAATTTATAATTATAAAGTTTCGGCTTTGGAATTTTTTGTTTCTGCTCATCAATATTATTGTTTGACCCCAAAATTGTATTGATGGATAGTTTTCCAAATTAAAAAATAAATCCCTTTGACCACAATCATTACAATAACAATTGTTAGAATAAATTTTGTTACCATTAAAGATATATTACAAAATTAAATTTATATTTTTTTATAGCATTATATTAATTATTAGGGAAATTGGTTGTAACTTTTGAAATAATAAGGTACAAGTGTAAATGTAATAAACCTTAAAGGAAATTAGTCTGTTCTTTTTCTAATTTTAAAATTCATATATCGGAAAATTACATATTCATTGGTTTAAAATTCACACTTGTACCTTCTTATTTCATAAATGTAATAAACCAATTTCTTACCTATTCATTATTAGGGAAATTGGTTGTGACTTTTGAAATAAGAAGGTACAAGTGTGATTATAATAAACCTTGGGAAATTAGTCTGATCTTTTTGTAATTTTTAAATTCATATATGGCAAAATTACATATTATTGACTAAATTGAAGCTTTTAGATCTTATGTATTTATTATGTGCTATATGATTCATGATTATTTTTCAGATAAACATATAAATTAATGTTTAAATTGAGGGACAAACTGACAAAGTATGATTCTAATATAAAAATGAACCCAACTATAGCACCATTATAATTCAATGGAAATCATTTTCAAAAAATTACCGAAGTATTTGCTATAAACTATTCTAATATATAATTTATTAAAATATTGGCTAAAGTGCACATTTGGTCCCATAACTTTGACAAAGGTATCAATTTGGTCCCATAACTTTTTTGTTGCAATTTTGGTCCCATAACATAGGCAAAGGTCTCAATTTGGTCCCATAACTTTTGAAAACGTCTCACCGTTGGACCCAAGCTGATTTCCATCCATCTTATAACTTCACTCATATTTATCACGTCATCATCCAACTAAGTATGCCAGATCATTTTTAACGGCAGATAATAGATGAAAATCAGCTTGAAACCAACAGTGAGACGTTTTCAATAGTTATGGGACCAAAATTGCAACAAAAAAAGTTATGAAACCAAATTGAGACCTTTGTCAAAATTATAGGACCAAAATTATAACAAAAAAAATTATGAAACCGGATTGAGACATTTACCAAAGTTATATGACCGAGTTGAGACATTTGGCAAAAGTTAAAGCCTAGAGTCTCTTCAAAGGACTTCGACTTATTGTTGATATGGCCTTCGATAGTATAGAAATTTAGTGTGATTCATTGGCTCTCATGAATTACATCCTCAAACATGAGTATAAAATTTAAATTCAAATCCTTATTAATAAAATATATTCATATTTAATATTTGTTAATGTTTTTTTTCGATTAAAAAATCATGAATAATCTATGCTTCCATGTAGCAGTTTAGGCAAAGATTAATCTCATTCAAATTTATATATATATATATATATTGAAACTTAACTTTTTTTATAATCAATTAAAGTAAACCATCGAGGTTCTCTCTTGTCAATTTTGTTATTATACCGTTATTGCGGTGGAACTGTTGTTATTATCTTTTATAGTTTTATTCCACTTTTTAACCACCCCATTATAAGTTTCATTGTGTCAAATCATTTTGTGGCTTGCACGCATATGTTAAATACACACCTATCCCACTTATGATACTAAAATATACATAAACAATTCATTTTCACAAAAGAAAAAGGGTCAAACCTCAAAGGATGAAACAAATCTAGCAAATTAAACATTGTCATCACAAATCCAAGTCACTACTAAAAACCTTACCAATTAAGCACAAAAGGGGAAAAAAGAGAAGAGAGGCCTTTAACTGAATTTAAAAAAGAATATTAGGACTTTTATCATCAATAGAAGAGAAGAGAAGCCTTCAACCTATAAAGCATGGACACTGATACGAATACAGGATACGACACAGACATGGACACACCGACACGTCAAATTCTTAAACTTACATGATACGACACAGCAAATATTTATATATTTAAATAATTAAAAATTCACAAATTTTGATGAGAACCTTAAAAATTATAATATCTATTCATAATATATGTCATATGTATTATTATTTCATATTATTTGTCATGTTAAACTCACAAAAAACTAATTTTATATTTTGAAACTTATGAATATGTGTCGTGTGGGTGTCGTACGGGTGTATGACACAGACACGTGTCTGACACGACGACACGCCATCAGAATAAAATGTCCATGCTTCCTAGCCATTAACTGAATTTTAAAAAGAATATTAGAACTTTTATCATCAATAAATAAATATGTATAATTACCTGAAAATAATAAGATAAATAATTGGACATGGAATAATTAAGAAAGACGTAATCCCAGAACTTTGTACTAAGGAAGTAGTTATGATTTATGAAAATATGAAATATCTTCTTATTTCGGGTGCTTCTAGAATTAAGAGTCTTGACTAGCTTATTGTTGTTATTCAGCGTTCTAATCTGCATACATCATTTTTTGTCTCTAGTTATTTATATTCGTCTTACAATTTTTCAACAGCGATCAGGAATATGATGTGATCTTAATTAATTATACTACACACACACATGCCCTATAGTAGTTTGTGCGTGCAAGTGTTGCAGGTGAACCAAATCACTTTAAGTTCTCTGTTCCAACTTCCCCATGGTATAATGAAGTCATTTTGTGATGAACTAGTCTTTGTAAAGCCAATATATTTTGACAAGTAATTTATACCAAACAGTCTAAAAGCACAACGAATCAACATGGTCAAGATATATATAGTGATGACGTGAAATGACGAGAAGTTTGAGTATGTGGACGTACATGAAAAGAATACTCTTCCATATATAATTAAGCAAGCCCCACGAAGCCATGATGACTATATATTGTAATTTAGTTATACATGGCAACCACTCATTTGGGCAAGTGGTATTGTTATTAGGAAAAAATTGACTTCAGCATTTTGGGGGAAAATGTTTTCCCAAAAAAATTAACAATATTTTTAAGACTAAAGTATACTTTTGGTCTTATATCTTTTGGTCTGATGCATAATTGGTTTCATATAATCTCATATTTTTTTGTTGCTGATTTAGTCCTATCTTTGCAAAAGTTCCATCGTTAGCCCACAATATGGAGCTTTTTGCAAAGATATGAAACCAATTCTACAACTTGACCACAAGATATAAAATTAATTTTGTAACTTGACGAAAAGATATGGGGCCAAAAGTGCAACACGATACCAAATTGAGACATGAGTAAGAGATATGAAACTAAAAGTACAATAAAAAAATTATGAAACTAAATTGAAATCTAAACAAAAGTTATAGGATTGAAAATACACTTTGACTTATTTTTAATGATTTCAAAGTAAAATTTACAATATAATTTGTCATTTTTTATTTTTTCATTTAAAATTGTATAAGTTTAAACTTGGGCTGACTCACCACGTGTTGCAGCTCACTTGGGCTGGTTCACGCGAACTAGAATTTGGTCAACCCATGCAACTCACTAAGTTAGAAAGTTGGGTTAGCTCACTTAACCCATCAGTCACTAATTTTTTCTTTTTTTGTAAATTCAAAATATTTTTAGTGAAAGAAACCTTCTTTAATAAATCACTTAAAGAAAAAGAACATTTGCATAAATGCATCGCTCAATAGTTGCATTTGTTTGTGGCTTTAGATATTTTTAGGAGTTCAAGTTTTTAGAATTTTTGTTTTAAAATTAAAGTGAGTTGGCTTATCAACCCATCAATTCATCGGGTTAGCTCATCACAAGTTGTGAGTTAGGTGAGTCAACCCATGCGAGCTATATTTTTTAGTGAGTCAGGATTCTATGAACTTAGCTCACTAATTTCACGGGTTAAACCAGCCAACCCATTAGGTTGAGCCCATTTTGACACTATAATTCTAATCTTATTTGACAATTGACAATTAGGTTACTTCTTGATATGTGAACACATAACACTTTTTTTTTTTTATGGAAATTCAGGTAATTATCAAAAAGAAAAAATAAATGAAATCAGATTATAAGTGCCATTTTTGACTCATTAAAGAAAAATTGCCTTAATTGTGAGAAAATTTTACCCAATATGCTATTAATGTTGAAGAGTTTTGTTATTTGTTAAGACTCTTTCCTTTGGGCCTTTGAAGTTGGGTTGAATAGTGTTCCTAATTTTGGGATCATGAATAAGACAGTGTCAACTTATTACGATTCATCAATTTGAGTAACCATAATTTAATTGACGAATGCAAAGTCTTATTATTCTTTCTGGGTTATCATACATGGAAATGCCAATATACAGTAAGTAACACTCTACACAATGTATCAAAAACAACTTTGTTACTCCAGCAAGAGAAAGATTCACCACCATATTGTTTGTTTTATTAGTTATCTTGGGCTTCACATGAATATGATTCTCCTTCTGTGCAAAGAAATGCGTCTTATAATAAGTCATGAAATGAAACGGAGCTTTTGGACTATCAATAAAGTTATAAAGCTGAAAAGAAGAAAAGAAAGCACCAACGGCAACATGCTATGCGACAGAATCAATCAGTTGTCGTTCTTCACCCTCAAAAAACGACATGTGTTTTAGTCTCTTTGTGCAATACTGCAATCCCTAAATTTACAGCAAAGCTATTCCTCCACCACCTGCAGTCTAGGCGCGTGAATACACGAAGCTATTTATTTGCACTAGATGCGTACGTGATGAAAGTAAAAGGGAAATTATACACACGCGCGGTTTTTGCGCGTGAGGTAGAAGCACTGATGGATAAAATCGTATAATATCTCCATTCTCTTGTCTAAACGGAGAGACTCTCAGAGTCTCAGTCACGGCAGGCAGAGGCAGAGAATCCACAAAAAAGGACCAAAACGCGCATAGTGGTAAGATTTTGTGGTACCTTTGAGAAAATAACAATTCGAGAGGAAATCAATTCAATTCAGTTTCAGCTAGCTAGGGTTCGTAAATTCCGAATCGTATCTGTAAAATGGCGAAAATCGAAGAAGAACCAGAGGCCACTTCTTCTTCTTCTTCTTCATCGTCGTCGTCGTCTCATCCGTCGTCGTACCTGTTTCTGCTTCGAATCATGAGCAAGAGGAGGACCTGGGTTTGTATTTTCGTTCTGGTGTACGGGATCCTTCTGGTTTGCTCGTGGAATTTCTTGAAATCGACGCTGTCTTGGTACAATTTGGAAGCGGAATCTTCGAATTCAGGTTGGCCGGCGATTTACGCGTCGGTGGTTCTCGGAGGAGTGTTCGGATTGATGTCGATGGTGGCGGCGCTGGCGGTGATGTTGCCGGCCGTCCTGGTGACGTGGATCGCCGTCGTGGTGTTGCTAGCGTTCTTCGGAAAGCCTCGGCGAGATCTGGTGGTGGAAGGGAGGAAGATCACGAAGGAGATTTTTAGTTTCGTGATTAGGATTTTGTTGAAGGAAGGGAATATCGTCGCCGCAGTTTGTGCCGTTTTGGGGTATTTCGCTCTCGGAAGAACTAGAAACGGCGATTTGGTAAAGTAGTGTGTGTTGGTGTAATGGTGTCGTTTTCGACATCATATCGTCGTTTTGCTGCAATTAGATAGGTGAATTACTCTCTAATCTTGTTAACCCTAATTTTACCACGTACATCTTTGGTTTTCTTTTCTAATTTCTATATTTGATTTATGTGTATACATTTTTTGGTTTCATTAGTTTACTTAGAAACTCTTGCGGTCTCTTCAGTTGACAAGTCTAATTCAATTCCATTAACTAACCAACAGGTTTGAAATCATTGGTAAAACATGCTGTTGCTGAGTCCAAACTCCAAATTCCAAGACCATAGATAAAAGTTTAAAATTATTGAGAAATAGAATTAGTAGAGTCAAACTGAAAAATTGAAACATTGTTAAGGAAAGGAAGTGAAGTTAATGATTCAAAATGAAAAAGAAGGGTTGCCAAATTGGTGTTTAAGATATGTTAGAAACTAGACAAGACAACAACAACGTGTCTGACCACTCATGAATCATGATCACATCATCATCACCAACTGCTTCTGAAATCTTCTAGTTCTGGACAAAATCCTAACACACACCCTCCTTCTGCACTTGGTACACCCTATTTGCTTTAAAAGAAAGGAAATATTTGTTACTCAATTCATGACTTTATTTTCATTTTTATATGTAAGTGTTGTACGTTAATACACCTAAAATTTGTTTAAACAATTAATAGTACAGAAAAATATTATTGTTCTTCTTTTTTGTTTCTTTTTTTAAAATTAAATTTGGTCAATCATTCCTTGTCTTTCTATGCCACAAGAAGATTCTTTTCTTACAACAGAGATTAACTAACTAATACAGGAGGATGGATCTTTTTGTAGGCCCAAATGTACCCGAACTTAAATTAAAGGAATTAAAAATGAACACTTAAATTTTACTTTATTTATTTTTACTAACCCAAAGCTACCTAAAAATTGTGCTGGTCAAGTTCATTTTGATGGGCAACACCCATCAAATGGAATCAATGTTCCTAGAATACCTGACAAACAAAAAGTCTTACTATTATTTTTGGGAAGAATTATCATCACAACGATGAATTTAACGATTCATTTTCTTTCTTTCCCAAATAATTAATAATAAAAGCTGTGAGGCATTATCATTGTTTTACAAATGAAGATGGTAGTCAACCTACAAATTTTCACAATCAGGATTCTACTTGGAAGTTGTCTAGCACATGCACATGATCCACCGACAGGACTTTATTGCATATGTTCTTTCCTTTCACTTGTTATGCACGAAAATTAAAGCATGACACACTGCCAAAGAACCATCCATAAACCACACAAAATTGAGAATTTTTATTATTATTATTTTTGTCCAAAACGTGTTGTGGAAACTGAAATTTTATGGTTTGCACGACTTTTTAAATTGAAAACTTTACTTCAGTACGTGTTATTCATTTTATTCTATTCTATTTTATATTAAACCAGAGTTTTAACCTATGTACATACAGTGTTTGATCAGCAAAGTAAAGGGCTCATTAGTAGAGAGAAGACTTTGAATTTATATTTTTTGAGCTGTGAATTATGAATATAAATAAAAATTTGATAAAAGAATCTTTGAGAACTTACATCTTTTGGCTTCTTAGATTCGCTCCATTTGCGAATGACCATTGGAAAATGGCACTGTGGGTGCGACCACTGTATTACAAGTTTACAACACTAATAAATACATTTATGATATAATGGATGAGGTAAATTTCGACATTAATTAATTAATTAGTTTCAGTCAACCTGCCCTCATCACCATTTTATTTTCTTCATCCAAATTATTATTCTATAAGTTTGGTTTGGGACTATGAAAAAAAAAAGTGATATGGACGNTAGTAATTTTAGAAGATAAAGGAGAGATAAAGGAATGATAAAGGAAGAAAATAAAGGAGGTGGAGATAAAGGCCAAACAAACACCTATTGTTACTGTAGCTCTGGTAGTAAAGGAGTATTGAGAAATAAAGGAGGATAAAGGGATATAAAGGGACTTTAACGACGCATCCAAACGGGGCCTTAATATCACTATAATAAAGTTTCAAGCTTTTGTGAATCCAGTTACTTCTCTCCAATCTCGGATATGGAGTAGAGGAAAATAAAATTGCAACAAGTTATTTTGTTAATAAATTAGTACCTTTGAGATGACCTGTGAGGGCCACACCACTATAAATTAATATAATAATGATTTTACCATCAATTTAGTACTATTATAATTATATATAGGACAAAACTTATATCAAGTTCCCTACATTTTTGTTATCAAGTTCTCCAATCAACATTTGACACATGACAAACTTTATATATGACCAGCCATGAAAGAGAGAGAATATGAAACATCACTTTTTGCATGACCAATCATTGAAGAGAGAGAATGTAATCAGGACTTGTGATTGGTAAAACTTGATAACAAAGATATAATGAATTTGATATAAG
Organism: Chamaecrista fasciculata; assembly: GCA_003254925.1. Lineage (NCBI taxonomy): Eukaryota > Viridiplantae > Streptophyta > Magnoliopsida > Fabales > Fabaceae > Chamaecrista > Chamaecrista fasciculata. Next base: position 12,302 of record QANZ01040173.1, on the reverse strand, counting down.
TTTTATCCTTATATATAATGGATCAGTTAAAATTATAGATAGGAATTGGTTCTCTACATAAAAGTATAGATAGGAATTGGTTCTCCACATACCAACCCCTCAATTATCTCTGCTTGATCCATTGTTTTTCTACAAGTTTGGTTTGGGCTTGGAAAATAGGAATGCAATTTGCAACTTAAATTTTTATTTTCTATGAAAAAAAAAACTAATAAGAGTCTGACAAACACTCTAAGAAAAACTACATTGCAATACTCGTTTAAAATTTAAGTTTAGATCTTCTAACAGCTCGACCTGACCTTATTATCTCATGGGCCTTTAATTTTTATTTTTGCAATATGAATAAAATTATATATATATATATATGTAAAGTGAATCAAAATTATTAAAAAAATATAAAACAATATCACAAATCATAATTATTTACTTATTTTAAAATTACATACTATAATAAGTAACATGAGAATAAAAATAAATGAAAAAACTAAAGTCATATTCCACAATTTTTTTTCTTGAAACATAATTCATTCAAAAGTAAGGCAAAACCAAGCACAGTACAAATAAAAACACAGTAAAATAATTCAATCTCTCTCTAGCATCAACAACAACACTAGACAAAACATCAACTGACGAAGGTGGAGGGTTTGCAACTCATTCAAGAGGACCCATCTTCGTGTCAGACAAATTGGCAAGACAATCAGCTGTCAAGTTAACGAATTTTTAGATCCAACTAAAACTACAACCATCTAAAGAACTAGAAACACAAAGAAAAAACTAGACCAATTAGACACCATGGAATTCCAGATCTAGAATGATGTCGCCACAAAACACGCCGTAGAAAATACACGGACACGAGCAGAGAGCACATAGATCTGGGAAGGAGTTCCACCAATAACCCTAATATGAAATAGAGTGAAATCTCTCATGAAAGAGAGTGGTCAACGGGAGGAGTTTGAGAGAGAACTTGACTCTCATATTCAAGATACTTTTCATCTTTTAATTATCCATTATCATATTCATTTTATCGTATTCTATTGATAAATTATTTTTCACTCGATATTAATTTTAATTTATAATTAAAAAAGTATATAAAATATTAATAAATTTTGACAAGCCCTATTAAAGTCTGGCCTGGTCCTATTTCAATTATAGCCTCTTATCGAAAAAAAATTTAGAGAATTAAAGAAGTCATAATTAATAATACCTTGTCATATGCTATTAGCTAGGTTGTGATGGACCATTTGTTTAATTGAAGGTAAATACAATTGAAATAAACACATGAACGATCATGGAAAAAATAATTAAACCTGAATTTATCAATAATTACACAAATCATAATATCACTAGTTTTTTCGAAACTATGTAACTTCCAGTCTGGTAGCTAGCCTAATTCGATGAGAAACTTTAATTGCAAGATGGGAATGAAAATGAAATTGGAATTGGAATTCTAAGACGTGATTGAAGGAGAAATTTTGAAACATATGTCAATATATGTCTTTATTGCAGTTGTAATCTCTTTAATTTATAGCCAGCTTGCATATAGTTCCTTCTTCTCCAAATGGTCCAACTTTCCCACTTTGGTCAAGCTCTCCAGACATCTTACTTCATTGAATCTGACTGTTGAACTCATTAGCGTATACAAAAAGGAGGAGCAAAAGACATTAACTACAAAAGCTATTTGACTCATTTGCAAAAAATGCACTCCACGGACCACAATCATCAATATCATCTTTTTGACATAAAAATTGATTAATTATTATGTGTAGAACAATATACATCTTTATAATTCCATTGAAATGATTGTTATAATCATACTTTTTTTGGCCAAAATTGTTATAATCATACTTATTAATGTGTTTTAAAAGCTAATAATATGATGAACCTGGTTCTGGCCGGGGGGTCATTACCTGTTCGGCAAGTCAATGAACACACAGGGTGGCCCTCCGATGCTTAAGTTAGTAAAGAGTTGAACACAATAATCTCAATGAACTAGTCAGTGTGCGTACCTTTTTCCAGTGTGAAGGGTTAACCTTTTATACTGGTTGAGGGCAATCTAGCGTGATCTTGTCATAAATGCTTGGATGCTTGACTGTGATCTTGGCTGATCTGATTGTGATCCTTGCCTTCCACGTAATTTCCTTTTCTACGAAAGGTGTCTTAATGGCCAAGGCGTTACCGAGGAAAGGATCTTCGAGTGGATTCTGATTGATCCTTGATTGATTTGGGGAATGTTTCCATATTTGTCGATGTGTGGGCGCCCACGATCTTCTCAATTGTGGGCGTCCACACCTGATGACGAGGTGTAGGGCGTTCATGCCCATATGATCCTACCAGTTGGCTTAAATCCTGCTGGATCAAGGGCATGCTCGGCCTTTTGGACATCTCAATTATTGAGCCTATTATCATAATAATCATCTACTCTGGTTGAATAAATATGTGAATTACACGAAAGAATTAAGTGCATGCACCCACATTTTATAGCGTGTGTAGGTTTAATTACTTTATTCTAAGTGTATCATTATACTTTACAGCGTAAGTTAATGTACCTAAGAAAAGAATCATTCTTCTTGTATATGTGTGGTCAAAGTGGAATGATATTTCTACCTTGCCAACAATAAGAACTTATATAATTATTGGGTAATCATTATAATTTAATCATAATTTTGAAATGTTCACAAAATGAGTAAATTTTGATTCAACAAAAAGATGGTGATGCAGGACCGTATCCATAAGTTTGTGGCAATAAGTTGTAATTAAGTTCCCGCAAAAGGAGTATAGATAAGTATTGATAGGGTTTCTGTATGCAGTATGTACCATCCATTGAATAGAGAATAAAAAAATGTCATAAAATCCTCTAATAATTCAATAATTCGCCTATATAAAAATACAACCATATATATATACATTATATATCAACATGTATATATAATTTGCAAGATTATGGAATAATATGCCAACCCCGCAGAAGCAGACCAAATTTTGCATGACAGATAACAGATACTTTTCACAATGAGCTATTCAATAAAATTAAATTCAACCATTTAATCATTGCAAAAATAAATCATACTTCGAGAAAGTTTCATGGAAATTATTGTCATTATTTGGACTACAAAAGTAGTGGTAACCATGATTTTGCAGATTTTAGTCAGATGTGTTCCCATAAAACATCAATTTCAGGTGTGAAATCATGCAATATGACTGAAAGATCAAAGCTTGAATCACATTTTTAAGTGTTAAAAAAAATCTAAAGAAAATAACAAAAAGGTGGTAAGCAATTTTCATGGAACTGAATGTAGGACCTCTATCTCTATTTGGGTAATCACTCAAGTAATTATGCTGGTCATACATTTATTTGTTGAAGGATACATACATTAACATCCATCCATAATATAATTTTCTCATACAAGATACAACCTTGCACAAGTAAAGAATTTATTTTATTTACTTTTCTCAATAAGAGAATTTGTCCTTGTTGAGATTAAGAATGTGATTCAAGCTTTGATCTCATAGAATGAAGAAGAAAGATACAATTGTTATTAATTTAGATCTTGTTTGAAAGTTTACAAACATGGATTTAACCTTGACTAAACCAAAAAGACCAAAAATATATAGTTCTTAAAATAAAACAAAAAATTGATGATAATATATTGGGCTTAGTGCACTTTTGGTCTATTTTAGTCTTGTAACTCTTTTTTTTCACTTTTAGTTTCATATATTTTAATTAAGTATAGAATTGGTTCTATATATTTGTTGCAGATTTGGTATTATATCTTTGTAAAAAATTTCACAATGTGAAATCTTTTTGCAAAGATATTATACCAATTATGCAATTTGAGGAAAAAATATATTACCAATTTTGTAACTTGATCAAAATTAAGTGTAATGAAAAGAGATAGGAGGCTAAATTAAAACCTGAACAAAAGATATGAAACTAAAAGTACAATAAAAAAATATACAAAACTAAACTGAGATTTAAACAAAATATACAGGACCACATAATATATTTGGAAAGCCAACTATCATCAGAGTAAAACAGACAAGATTGAAGAAATTTGTACTTGGCTAAAAGTAACATTTTTTTTATCTGATTACAGCTCACACGGCTGGTAGCCTGGTACGAATTTCTTGGATTTTTTTTTTCATTTTTGTGCTCAACTTGCATGGTAGGTTAACTACTTAGCTATGGCCTAATGATAATTAGAGTTGGCTAACAAAATTATAAGCTTAGTTCCAAACCTTGATGAAGTGGGAGCCACGTGGAACAAGATATCAGTAAATCTACAAGCTTGGTCTGAATTATTATTAGCAGAATATTTGCTACACAAGCTTTAATAAAAAATCTCACTTTATACAGAAATCTTAAATGGAACTGTAACGCTTAAGAAGAAATGAGATTTTTCTTCTCTTTGTTTTTTTTTTCCTAGTTTAATTTTCTTAAATATTTTCACCTGCCCTTAATTTGGTAAGAAGATTCAATGACACCCATTAATGGCCCATAGGCCTCGAAATTGAAAAGACTTGATTTTAAGATTTGGGAATATTAGTAAAAACCGAAGGAACAAAGGCAGGCGGGGATTTCAGGTAATCCCAGATCTGATTACCAAACAGGGTGATACAAACATTTCACCACACACTCACTTTCTAGTTTCAACCCTAATCATAATTTCTTTCCCATTTTCTCTTTTATGACATTAATGGATGGAGACGGAGGCTTGTGATCTTAGCATTGCCCTCTTCGTACTTCGCACTGTATAAATGCATTGTGAGAGAAACATTAGTGATATATGCAGCACAATTGCACAAAGTTAATGTTATCTTTCACCTCCGTCGATGCACTTGTCAGACAGATCTAAGTACTCTCATCAGGTACGTTTCATAAACATTCACATTCGCATCTGGTTCATTAATTAATCATCATTTGGTCTCACTAACTTAAAGAGATTTTGAATGTAGAGCCAAAAGGGTGTCTGGGAAACTCTCCAATCTCTTAAATTTCGTTGGTTTTCGCCTTCTAGTATATACCGAAGCATGGTGGCCGGAAATGGCCTATTTTACCCAATTCTTGGTTTTGCGTCCTGTGTTCTTTTCATATACATGTCCTTTGGCGACTTGAGGCTGAATTTTGAGGAAGAACCAAACATGGCTTTTGTGGAGAGAAACGGGACTCAGTTTGTGTTAGAGGGCAAACCCTTCTACATCAATGGGTGGAACTCTTATTGGTTGATGGTTCAGTCTGTGGATGATTATTCCAGACCCAGGGTTCGTACGATGCTTCAAGCTGGTGCGAAGATGGGTCTCACTGTTTGTCGAACTTGGGCTTTCAATGATGGTGATTACAATGCCCTTCAAATTTCCCCTGGTCGGTTCAATGAGCAAGCTTTTAAGGTGTTGTGGCTCATAATGTTCTTATTTTTGTAGCATCTTTCTTGTCTTTGTTTCTAAGCTTAATGTGATATTGTCATGATTAGATTTTTGGGTGTCTAATAGCATTATGGCCTTTGGCTTTTTTGGGTTTCCTTCCCCCTTTTTGTTGTTTATAGCTGAAACTGAGTTCCTTTGGTATTTATAATTATTGTTATTACTCTTAACAAATTGTTGTTGTGATTGATCATGTGCAGGGAATGGATTTTTACAATTTTTTGCAATGAGCTATCTTAAGCCCATGGTAGTTGTTAATTGTGTCATGAATCGTGAGCTCAAGACATGTTTGTCTCTTCAGAGCTGAATACTGTGGTTATATTAATATGTTCCAAGGAAGTAGGAGGTGATAACATGGAAGTTGATGTGATGCAGACAAAAAGTGACTTGCAGTCTCTTGGCCTATACGGCCAGAATTTTAGTTAGAATCATGTCAAAAATAATCTTTGGCATATTACTTTGTTTGTTTCTTAAGTTGTGCTCATTAGCTGAAATATTCAACATGAAATATGCTGAAATTCTGTTTGTGTTATTCCTTTACCCTGTTTTTCTCCTCAATGAAAGTTTTCATTGAACCTTCTGTCACTGCAAAATTGTCCCTAGAAATATGTGACAAGATTTAATTTAGGATGTGAATTATGGAATCAAAAGTTTTATGTAGCACATTTCCAAATTTCCAAGATGCCATTCATGTTTGTTTTATGAACAATGCGTGTGAAGGCCTATTATATGCTGAATTTTGTCTTTTCTGGTTTAAAATAAAAAAGTATTTTATTCTCCACCATTGTTTTTTTTCTTTGGTGTAACATGCACTAAGTTCTTAGCTTTATATTTAGATCATTAAAAAAAAACTGAGAAATGGTTGTGTGGCAGGCCTTGGATTATGTCATAGCAGAAGCGAGACAAAATGGAATTCGGCTGCTCCTTGCCTTAGTTAATAATTTGCATGCCTATGGTGGGAAAACTCAGTATGTCAAATGGGCATGGGAAGAAGGGATTGGGCTAAGCTCATCTAATGATTCTTTCTTCTACGACCCCTCAATTCGGAGTTATTTTAAAAATTACATCAAGGTGAAGACATATCTATCTCTTTTTTCTTCTCCTTGTCTATCTCCTCCCCTGTTGGTTTGGCATTATAGTTGCTTTTATCTTTTAATACTTACATAGTTCTAGATGAATAGAGAGGTAAACATTGGCCAGTGATCACTTAACGTGTTAGCCCCTAACATCCATTTTGGTAAGCAACCATCCTCCTAATTTCATCCATCATGCATGGTGATAAATAGTTTTTATGTTGTTATGTATCTTTTATGGTGGCCTAATTATACTATTAGTAGCTCAAACTTACTACAATTTTGTCCTTTATAGAAGCTAGACAATCAGATGGTATGTACCATAGTTGTATATTTGGTTAGGCTATAGTTTAATGGGGGTTATATGTATTTTTCCCATTTAAACAATCTTTAGCTAGGGAATTGATGGTGAACTATGAAATTGGTGTATGGCTTTGTTCTTAGTTGTGAGTGTTGTGCATACATGATTGCTTCCTTTTCTTTGTTGGACAACATGAATTGCTGCCTTTCGCTATGCGTGTTTTATAATATATGAAACTGGTATCTTCTGGGTCAAAAAGATTATTACCCATAGTCCCTTTCCTCCACAAGATAGTTTAACAACTGCTTCTCTTTGCTTTTCATTTTGCTGTTCATTTTGGTTTTAGATTAACTTTTGTTTGCAGCCCTTGAGACTGTTCTTAGATAAAGCAATAGCTTCCTCTCTATTTATTTTTTGCAGACTGTTCTGACAAGGAAGAATACTATCACTGGAATTGAATATAGAAATGACCCCGCCATATTTGGCTGGGAAATAATTAATGAACCTCGGTGCATGACTGATCCCTCTGGTAACACACTCCAAGTAAGCTCTCTACCTCAAATTTTAGAAGCAGCTAGCTATGTTTTTGACTAATTTGAATGTAATCAAAACTTAATTATTTCCTCGCTTTAGTGAAATATGTTATTGTATTATGCATGCTGCTTGAACTGAAGTAATTAGAATGTTATTAGATGCTGGCTTTTACTATTCCATGTAAACTCAAAGAAAGGAAGAAAACAAAATTAGGTGTTCTTAAGTCGTAACTAAAGTAAATCTGTGGGTTTCGGAAGGGGAACGAATTGATAGTGGTGTTACTGCTTTTACGGTTCTACCATGGATATCTGAGTATAATTGGCATTAAAATTGCAGGATTGGATAGAAGAAATGTCAACTTTTGTCAAATTGATTGACAAGAACCATTTGGTGACTGTTGGTCTTGAAGGTTTTTATGGTCCTAATGATCCAAAAGGCCCAACTGTCAACCCAGAGCAGTGGGCATCCCGACTTGGATCTGACTTTATTCGCAATTCCAAAACTGCAAATATTGATTTCACCTCTGTTCATATCTATCCTGACCACTGGTAAGCATTGCGCGATTACTGTATCTGTAGTTTCAAATCTGCTTATACTCACAAGGAAAAGGAACCTCACTTTTATAAGTACTAGAGAATGAGGCATTTTTTTAATAGGCAATGCTATACAACGTGTTTAGTTCGCTCACAAATGAGCTTGCCACACAAGACTTAGGGGGCTTCAACACATTAAAATGTTTATTTTGTTGTTGATTCTCACTTATCTACAAGTAGTAATTCATGGATGACGTGACAAGCACTACTTACCTAAGAAAAATCTGGCCATTGAGGGTGTCTCCGAGAGTTTCTTGTGATATTTTCATGCAGCTTTCCCTTTGTACCTTGTCCTTTATTTATTTGTTCATTTACTTTTGGTATAGGCTTCCCACCAAGACAAACTTTGAAGACAGCCTGAAATTTGTCTCCAAGTGGACGCTTTCTCACATTGATGATGGTGACAAAGTATTGAAGAAGCCAGTCTTGTTCTCTGAATATGGTTGGTCAAACTTGAACCCGAACTTCTCGCTGTCTGACCGCGAAAAGATGTATAAAACAATTTTAGACATAGTCTACAAATCTGCTAAGAGAAACAGGTCTGGAGCGGGTGCTTTAGTTTGGCAATTCATTATTGAAGGACTGAACGAGCATCAAGATGATTTCGGGATGGTCCCATGGTTATTGCCATCAACTTATTCACTCTTTACTGAACAATCATGCAGATTGGCCAGAGTCACAGGATGGAATCGACAGGACAAGAATTTCAAAGAATTGTGCAAGCAAAAATAGTGAAAATCTTTTTTGTTTTTCTTATTTCAATAGCGAATCAAAATGGGGGTGAAAATGGGTTTCTTTGGGTTTTGATAATGCTAACGGGCTACATGGCTAGTTTTGTACTATATATATGTTCTGTTTTGATCAACAAGTGCTACGATTAAGTGGCTGCTTAAGTATATATAGTGTTTGTAGCACAGATTAGAGATTCCTATGAACGGCGTTGTCTGGTGAGACGTGAACAGATTGGATTTTGAAACGATACAAGTAATATCAGTAATCTGATTTACCCTGAACTGTGTATATATAGAATTGTCAAATTATTGCCAGCATTTATAATGTTTTATTTCATTTTCAAGTTCGTTGTGTAAGACAATGGTGATATATGTACTCTTATGATATGTCTAGAGTGCAGAGAATAAAGTGAAGAGGAAAAAATATTGGAGAATTGATAAATCTAAATCAAGTGACATGTCAAATCCAGATTTTCCTTTCCATGTATATTTCTTTGATTCTTTTTGATAAAAATATGCACCAAAATGCAGTTTTGACACAGGGCTTACTCTTCGAATATGCACCAATATGCACCAAAGTTGGGTATATATACATATATACCCAACTTTTGAGCTAAAGCTGAGCCTCCATCTCGAATATCCTTAATCATCAATGGTGTCTGGGAGTACGTTCAACACTCAACAGAAGAAATTCGGACGTTTATCACGCCCTTGTGTATTTAGACTTTAAACAAACGAACAAGGTTTTATTTTTGGTGGGGGACCAAGAAATAAATGTAAACACCATCAGCATTCCAACAATTGAAAGATTTATCTAAAAAATATAAGGCACCACAAAGTAAAGATAATCCCGAATGAACAGAAAATGCACTATACACATTCAGTCAACACAGATTATCATACGAGAGCGCCCAAATTCTGCATAATCATTGCCGAAAGCTACTTCTATAAAACTAGAACTTCTATAAGACATAAAAAGAGAAGAGAAAGACACAGGTACAAGCCCCTTTTTCCTGAAATTCCACCAAGTAAATGACTTGTGAAGCACAATTGTGAAATTCAGGGCTAATCATACTCAAGCGATGCAATCTGGGACTCCACTAGCAGAAACAGTGTTCTTGTTGCCTTGAATCTGACTGCCTTTTTCATCGGAATTCCTTTCAATTACCTTTTCGGCCAACTTCATCAGACCATCATCATCATCATATACTCTTTTCGATCTCCCGTTTTCCCCCTCGTTTCCAGTTTCAGAAACATCATTCTCCGAAGCCATCCCATCAAAATCATCCTCAAGCTTCTTCACCAACATTCTCAGATCCCTACGCTTTTTAATTTCAATTTCCCCCTCTCCTTCCGCATCGTCATCACTTAAAGCCATATATCTCCGGCGCTTCATCGTGATCGGTGCCGGAGGCGGCGAATCCGAGGCGGCCCTTTTTCTCTCAGCGATACTTTCACTGCCCGATCCACCGGAACATAAACGATCCTTCGAAACCGGACTACGATTCTCGATACTGAAGAGCTTATCGCGATCGGAGCGAAGCTTGTCGACGTTGCAGGCAAGGCCACCCATTGCCCAGTGGGCTTCGTTAACCCACGACATGAAGAGATCGACGATTCAACGACAGTCACTGACCGGCGATGTTGTTGTAGAACCAAGGAGGAGAGAGAGAGAGAGTATCGCCGGAGAAATTGCCGGGAGTAAGAGAATGTATCATCGGCGATAGTGAAGATAGAAAACAGAGAGAGAAATCAGCGAAAAAATGCGCTTATTGGCGGGAGGGTTTGGCGCCTTGTGAATTGTGATTATACTTTTGGAGAAAATGGGCCTGGGCCCATACTTTTGGGTGAAAGGCCCAGGGCCCATTTATCGAGAGTGCAAGAAAGTGGAGAAAAAAAAGCCCCCTAATTTATTTAACTAATCTTATATATAGTATTTAAATACTATTTAGTTCAAAATGGGCCTGGGCCCATACTTTTGGGTGAAAGGCTCTGGGCCCATTTATCGAGAGTGCAAGAAAGTGGAGAAAAAAAAGCCCCCTAATTTATTTAACTAATCTTATATATAGTATTTAAATACTATTTAGTTCAAAATGGGCCTGGGCCCATACTTTTGGGTGAAAGGCTCTGGGCCCATTTATCGAGAGAGCAAGAAAGTGGAGAAAAAAAAGCCCCCTANAAAAAAAAAAAAAAAATAGAACGCAAGCCGTCCGATTCACTGTGGTTTCTACTTTCTAGAGCTTCTCTCCATCTAATTCCAACATCAAACCTGCAAACAAAATGCAAGCTTTTCTAATAGAAACTCCAAAAAGGCGAGCATATGTCTACCAAAAATTAAAAACTTAAATATTATGATGTTTAGTACTTTCCTATCTTAAGCTATGCTATCCAAGATGTCAAAGAATATGAGATGCCGGTGCATGAAACGACTCCTGAAAAGGGAACACTCAACAGACGAAATTCGGACGTTTTATCATGCCCTTGTGTAGTTTTTTATTTTTTGGCCAAATGCCCTTGTGTAACGAACAAGTTCTTATTTTTGGTGAGGGACCAAGAAATAAATGTAAGGGGTTAGTCTATGATGCAAAGTTTGATTCTTGACATGGAATGCAANAAACAATATAAGGCATCACCTGTGAAGCATGAATACTGACACGAACACGAAATATGATACGAACATGGATACACTGATACGCTAAATTCTTAAAATTATACGACACGACATATATTTATATATACAAATAACTAAAAATCCATAAATTTTTAAAATAATTTAAAAATTACAATATCTATTCATAATATATGTCATATGTAATATAATTTTATATTGTTTGTCATGATAAAGTCACAAAAAATTAATTTTATATTCTGAAACTTATGAATATGTGTCGTGTGGGTATTGTACAGGTGTCGGACAAGGACACACTGTCAAAATAAAGTGTCCATACTTCATAGGGCACCACAATCTGGAGTTATTAAGATGATGGAAATAAATCCAGGAGACGAAATCACTAATCTAGAATTGACATTGATGGCTAAGATTTTCAAGCCATAACATCCCAAGAGTTCACGAGATGGAGTCAGGAGTAGACATGTTTGTGACAAAGAAATGGACTAAAGTAGGCAAAAGATAGAGACCATATGTATGAATTGAAAACACATTTGGTATATATATATCCAAAATATTCACTAATGAGTCTATTAGTAAATATTATGAAATGGTCCTTCAACATAATTACATAACAATCCTTTTAACAAACAAACTACATATATGTATTAGTAATTCAATGGGATAATTACTAATACTCTTCGGACATGGTTTGGGGTTCTTAACTCGATCGCAGAAGGCTTGTGGATAATCCAAACCATCATGGATTACCACCATTAATACGAACCCAATCTATTGTTAGGGTGTGTTTCGGTAGAGATTATAAAATCAATACAAATTCATTATCTCTATTTTCAATACATAACTTGAGCTACAGTGCAAAATAGTTGTTTGTTTTCCAATTACAAACTCATTACAAAAATATTATTTCATTACAACATCATTTCATTATATTTTTCATACCCAATTACTAACATACCCCTACTCAAATACATATAATTACCTATATTCTGATACAAATATAAAAAAACTATCGGGCAAAATAGT
>QANZ01040150.1:6566-17838 GCA_003254925.1 Chamaecrista fasciculata | reverse complement strand
TATTTATAAAATGATTGGCCCTAGGGCACAATCTCCAACAGTTGGGTCTTTTGGTTTGGCGATTTGGGTGTGGGTGTGGGTGTGGTTCAATGAATTTGAGTGTTTTGGTTTGGGTGTGGGTGTGGGTGTGGGTGTGGGTGTGGTTCAAGGGTTAGGTTTGGGGAAATGGGTGTGGGTGGGTGCGGTGTGGTTAGGGTTAGAAATTTTTTTTTTTCTGAAAAAAAAAAAACTCAGGGACCTATTTCATTTTTGCGGAATTTTTTTTTATTTTTCTAAATGCTTATGTGGCGCTTATGTGGCACTAAATACACACATGGCTTTTTTTTTTGGATTTTCGATTTTCCAACTGCTGACGTGGCACTTAACGTGCCACGTCAGCAGTTAACGGCCACGTCAGCGTCCTTCCAAACGGCAATTTCACGGAAGGACCAATTTGACTAACGTTTGTAAAATTCGGGGACCTATTTGTCAATTTCCTAAATTCGGGGACCAATCTGACAGCGACCCAATAATCCAGGGACCGATTTGGGAGTTTACTCTTACTGTATTATTACTTGTATCAGATATGGAACAGAAAAACCATAGATAACAAAGAAAAAAACTTGACTTTCCTTAGAGGATGAATTTTCCACAAATGAATTATTACAGATCAGTCCTAACAACATGTTATAGATCAGTCCAGACTCTAGAAAATCATGTTACAGATCAGTCCAGACACTAGAAAATCAAAGATCAGTCCAGATATGCAGAAAATAATTGCAGTTTAGTCCAAAACATTCCAGAAAATTACAGATCAGTCAATATATGCATAAAACAATTGTACTTCAGTCCAAAACAGTCTCCAAAAGCTATATATCTATCTTGATATGTCAAAACATTATAAAGCACCAAAAGAAAAGAAAAGAAATACACAACATACCTTTTGTTGGTCCGATATAAATGTGTAGAAGTGACTTGAAGTGGTACCGAGGTCTTGAAGTAACAATGATATAAACCAACTCCATGACTCCTTAGTCTCGGCCTCTACAATTGCAAATGCAATGGGCAACATCTGATCATTGGGGTCCCTTCCAATTGCAGTGAATAATTGGCCTCCAAAAGGTGATTTCAGGAAACAACCATCAAGCCCAATAATTAGTCTACACTCCATGAAGCTTCTCTTTAAAGCATCGAGGAAAATATATAACCTCTCAAATTGTGGAGGAGCTAGTGATCTATCCTCGTGGTCAGGTCCTCTCTTGACTTTAAGTTTCACCGTCGATCCTTCGTTTGACCTCAACAACTCCTCACAAAAGTTGTACAGTCTTCTGTATTGCTACCTGAAAGAGCCTTGCACCTCCTCTTTAGCACTCATCCTAGCCCTAAACGCCGTGGTCGTGGAACACTTCATGTTCCATTTTTCACGAGCTTTGTCAACTATGTCATGAATTTTTATCTTTGGATTGTCCTTTACCTTCTTCTCCATATGTTTCCCGAGCCACTTTGCCCTCAAGATCTTCACCTTAAAGGATCTACACCATGTACGTATATCATGAACTGTTCTCAGCTGCCACTAATCTTGTTTCTTCATCTTTCTTACATAAGCCTCCCAAGGACACTCATTTTCCTCCTCTTTGTTTTTGTCTTTCTCCCTATTCCCAGCACATCTCAATCTCACCCTGGTATTGTCAGACTTCTCATAGTACAAATCCCTTCCAGAATGTACAGAATATGTGACAATGGCATCCGTGAAGTCATCCTTCGTAGGGTATATTCTCCCTACTTCCCAAGAGTACTTTGACATGTCTTTGATTGGTTTGTGAGTGGGATATTTTCTGTGCTTCTTCTCTGATTCTTCATCTTCATCCTCACTATCTAAGCTATCAAACTCATCGGTATCATTCTCTACATCACTTAAACCTCGACCCACACTTTTACCTTTGTTCTCTTCATTGTTTGTTGCCTCTGACAACTTCTTCCTCCAGTTTGTTTTTCTTTTTTTCATCCTCTTTTGTCTAATACTACCACTTGCAATAAAGTTTGCAATAGGTTGTGATTCATCCACATCTATGTCAAACAATCCAGCTTCATTGTGGGCCTCTTCTTCACTGTCATTGAAGACCACATCTCCAACAATATCCTCTTCTTCATCATCACAGTTTCCATCAATGTTTTGCTCATCAACATCACCGTTTCCATCATTGTTTTGCTCATTGGGCCTGGCAGCGTCCATTGGGCTTGGGTCATTAAAATCAGACTTGTGTAGGTCCATATATAAGTGGACACTACCATCTTTCCTTCCTATTTCAGCCATGGAATTTTTATCATCATCATCAATAATAGGCTTCAATGCCCTCTTGTACCACAGCCTTGCACCTGTCACATGTCCAACCGACTGTAATTTATCTAACAACACCCAATAACCCCAATCATCACCACCACATTTCTCCAACCTTGTCACAGACCCATGTTTATAGCTAAACCTTGGTTTTTCTTTTTTTGCAAACTCCGCCCCTCCATAGTGGACCACAACAGTAAAGTACTGCACATCCATTTAAGGACCACACTGCACATTAAAAAATATAATATGGATCAGAAAGTGACAAAGTTTGGGCCCACAAACTTTATATAAATATATACTGTCATTATGATTGCTTTCGTTTTGAAAAACAAAACAGTTTAACAAGGTAATTTGTTCATAGAATTACTTGTCATCTAATAGTAACATTACTTCATCATTATCACTAAGGCATCAAAAGTCAGCATAACATATGGTTCATGATTTTTCTTTGACACTACTTTTTCTTTATCAAGAGTGTATATTATTTGTGAATGCATTTCATTAAAGTCAATATAGTGGGGTTATTGACAATTAACAAACAGCGCAGCCAAACACTAGAGACTGAGCATGCATTAGAAACAATCTCGTCAGATCATATTATATGAACTTTATCAAATTATATTAATTAAGCTGCGAGCACATGTCAAAACAGATCATATTATATGAACTTTATCAAACCCTATTAATCTATAGTTCTATACACATGTCAATCAAATGATATTGACAAAGCTGCGAGCACTAAGAAGTGAGAAACCGAAATGAGTGGAAGATGAAGATGTGATAACATTGCT
The DNA here is from genome assembly GCA_003254925.1 of Chamaecrista fasciculata. Lineage (NCBI taxonomy): Eukaryota > Viridiplantae > Streptophyta > Magnoliopsida > Fabales > Fabaceae > Chamaecrista > Chamaecrista fasciculata. The sequence continues at coordinate 14,727 of QANZ01040150.1, read as the reverse complement.
TTCAAACATCACTCACCTTCAATCGAAAATACAAGTCGAAATCGCTGCTCTTAGTCAAAATTACTGAGAAGTGAGAAACCGAAATCGCTGTGCGAAATCGCTGCTCTTGCCTCCCAGTTTAGGGTTTTAGGTTTTGGAACTACTATTGCGCACGCGGGGAAGGTGAAGAAGAAGAAAGAAACTTATGGAAATTTAGAAATTTAGGGTTTCTCTGGTATGTTGCGAAGTATGTTCCGAAGATGAAGATGAAGTAAAAAAAATTGATGGTACTAATTTTTTGGTTTAGAAATGTAAATCCACGTGGAAATGCAAAAAAAAATCAGGAATGTTCAGTCATCTTGCCACGTATTCAATTCAGAACAAAAAATTGACACACAAGTAAAAAAAAAATTGACACATTGAAAGTTGAAACTAACGTTTCACATTGAGGGCACAACTGACAAAAATGAAATGTTAGGGGCATAACTGAAAATCACCGCAAATGTTAAGGGCATGAAAGGGTGTTTTGCCAAAATATTAAAAACCCTAAAACTTAAAAAAAAAAATAATCTTTATCTTCTCAATTTAACATAAATCCCTAATTTTTTTTATCTACATCTTCATCTTCATCTTCATCTTCATCTTTATCTTCATCTTCTTCGTCTTCTAATCAGTTCATCATTATCATTAATCATCTTCGTCAGTTCTTCATCATCATCATATATTCATCAGTTGATCATCATTTTCAGCAAATCATCTCAGTTTCGAAACTGAAAAAAAAATCGTGATAGAGGAGACGATATCGAACAACAAAAGATTTTAATCCCTAATCTTCATCTTCATCTTCAATGGAAGACGCTGTTGAGTCCGCAGAGGATCAGAGCCTCTTCTTCTCTGAGACGTCGGCTCTCAATGGCGAGAATGTTGAGTCCGCGTTCTTCAAGTTTCTGGAAGAGATCAATCATAAAGTTGTGACTTGTGTCCAAGAAAGCAATTGAATGCGGCAGCGGCGGCGGCGTCAAGATCAATGTTAACGGTGGCGATCGTAGCGGTATGCTTAAAGGATCCAAGATCGATGTGATTTGGGGTAATGAATTGGAAATTAGCAAGATGAAGAAACTATCCACATGCTCTTGTTGATTGATTGATCGATCTGATCTTCTTGGTATGATACAACCATGTCGTATCGAATCTCTATCCATCTTTGTATACTCTTATTACATAATCAAGCTCAATCTCTATCTCTCTTGTGTTAGTGGAAGCCATTGAAGATGAAGATGAAGATTAAGGATTAAAAAAAATTAGGGATTTATGTTAAATTGGGGAAATGAAGATGAAGATTAAAAAAATTAAGTTTTAGGGGTTTAGGGTTTAGGGTTTTTAATATTTTTAAGGACTAAATTGGAATGTTTGGAAGAGTTTTGGGACACTTTACAATTTTATTTAGAAGATTTGAGACTAAAATGAATGAAGATGATGAAAAAGAGGGGGAAATGGGATAAAAATGGGTCAAAGACCTAATTGTTCAACTCAGACTTTTTTAGGGTTTAGGGTTTGGGGTTTGGGGTTTTAGGGTTTAAGGTTTAAGGTTTTAAATATTTTTAAGGACTAAATAAAAATGTTTGGAAGAGTTTTTAGATTTGAGGAATTGGGACTAAAATGAATGAAGATGGTGAAAAAGAGGGGGAATTGAGAATAATAGAATAAAAATAGGTCAGGGACCTATAAGTGCAATGAAGAAATGCTTATGTGTCGCTTTTTTATTGACGGGACATATCAGCATATAACGGGATACATTAGCCTTCGTTATGTATACGTCAGCTTTTTTGTAACAGCAATATGGCGAAAGGACCTATTAATATGGCATTTTGAAAATTCGGAGACCGACTTATACACTTCGCAAAATTCAGAGACCTTTCGGTCAAAGAATCCAAAATTCAGATACCCGGCTGCTAGTTTTCTCCCATATAAACCCATCCCTTAGAGGTACATTTTCTAATTTCCAAATCTATTTGCACTATACTATTTTTCCAATATATTGACTTGAGTGTCTCAGGAATATTGTAAGGTCTCATCCCTGTCTTTCTTACAAGTTATCTTCGTATACAACTTATCAGAGTTATCCAATTTCATCGTGTGTCTTTTTTACTTTGACTTTTTATAGACAAAAAGTAAAATTTAAAATTATTTTACATGCACATTCTAGTCAAAAACGCCATACTAATAGGTCCTTTTTTTTAAGACTTTCATACTAATAGGTCCTTTTCTTAATATTCAGGAGGAAAAGTTGCTCTTTGATAGACCGACTTTCATTCATCGCTCATCGTAAGCAACGATTTTCCGGAATTCCTCCTTCCTTTTCTTAATATCTCAAATGCTTTGGAATTTGATGTAATGAAAGTCTTATCAAAGAGCAACTTTTCCATTTCATTCTCCTCCATTCATAAATATCTATCTCTCTCCCCTCAATAAAAAGTAATTGTTCATATTGAAAGTACGTGGTCTAGACAATAAAGTAAAGAGATATTACTAACATTAATGAATCCTTATCCAAATGAAACAAAATCTAAAGAAAAACATGACCTAAAACTTTTTACCATGGCCGGAAAAACCAAACATACACACATGTATATATACATATATTGGCCACTCCTAGTCAATCTTCTTTAATTTTGATATTATGAAGCAATCACTTTTTGTGATAAGGACTTTCCCATTTTAGAGTTTGCTACAAGAACAACCACTAGCTAGCTTACTAGCCAGCCCACCACTATCTATCTATTTCTCTCATTGCAAAGATCCACTTAATTACCTGCTATTGTGGCACTTGCACTACATACTTTTAAGGTTTTGCCGTCTAATTCATCACTGTAAGCAAGTCTCTCTCACGTGAAAGCTCACACTTATATGATGATGATGGTGAAAGATTGTTTGTCCTTTTGCTTTAAATAGTTGACATGTGTTACTATGGGGGCATCTCATTGGTGCATCTATCTATAGTCTTATGAGTTTTAAGGGTGAGTTATCCACAAGCACGCGTGAGGAAGAAGCGATATATTATATAATTGGATTTGTATAAGCTGGTTTGTCCCCAACTTTTTGGGTCAAAAGTGAAAATTTGGTCTCATATCTTTTGCTAAGGTCCCAATTTGGTCTTATATCTTTTTTTGTTGCACTTTTGATCCCATATTTTTGCAAAAGGTCTCAATTTGGTCCCATATCATTTTCAGTCTCACATCTTTTAGTGAAGTTGTAAAATTGGTTCTATATCTTAGTTGATCACGCAAAGATATGATACCACTTCTCCACCTGACTTAAAAATATAGAACCAATTCTGTAACAAAAAATTATATATATAGAATTAAATTGGGAATTGACTCAAAGATATGGAACCAAAAGTGCAACAAAAAAAAGATATGAGACCTAAATTGGAAATTGACCAAAAAAATATGAGACCAAATTTATACTACCTTTAATTTGTGAAGGAGTTGTGGGCTTGTATGTATGGTATTAAAAAAAATGAAATGTAGAAATTAAAATACTCTCCATGTTGTGTAAAATATCTCATAAATTTTGAAAAGTGGGGAAAAATTCTATAAAAATTTAATTGTGTAAAAAAATCGTTTTATAAAATTTTTCATTAAAAATACTATTTTTTTTAACTTTAGTGTTATATTACTGAAAATTCGAGTTTTCAAAAACTCTGCTTATTAAAAATTATATATTTTTTTATTTTTTTTACATTTGTTTTTTGGAAATTGAACCAACACAAGGGATGTAGCGCCAAATTTTTAAGTCCTACTTTCTTGGATTTCCAAAATATCTTATGTTTTATAAATTGAAGAGAACATTAATTATTCTTTTATCATTTTATCCCTATTAAATATAATAGAATTATAAATTAATAAACATTTCCCAAATAATTTAATAAGTAAGCTAATTAATAATCATAATTTAGTTTTTTTATCTCATTTTTCTCTTCATTTTAGGTAAGCTAATTATTTCCTTAGTCGATGTGTATTTACCTCAAACATAAGATATATAGAATAGGAGGGAGTATATTTTTTGTTAGTTTTATGATGGTTGTTACATTTAATGTTAATAAAAGTTTAAATTTAATTATTGTTATATTTAATAATAGTTAAAAATATTTTTTTAAAATGAAAATAATTAAAAAATATTCGTAAAAAATCAAATCAAAGTATTAAACTTTAATATAATTATATATTTTCATTCATCATTTATAAACTTTAATTTCTCGATCCAACTTGACAACTTTATACCATTTCATTTTGTTTATCCTTTTTCTTTTTTGTTATAAAAAGTTTAATAAGTGAATTCAGTTTAAGAAATTCACAATAGTTGTCAGCGCATACTTTTAAACTCTATTAATAATATTGAAATACTTATAAGATTTGATTTCGTTTATCTTTTAAATGTTGGATTTGGATCCAAGCTCATGATTAGTCTAATGGCCTTTAGTTCCAACATTATTCAGTTTCGGTAACACCAACATTACATGTGTATTTCTATCCATAGACGTCAACCATTGCTTATAATATTTGTAGAGACAAAAAAAGAGATGATAAGAGTGTGATCGGAGAGGAATCTTCTGTTGGGTATATGAACTATGTCATGCCAGCCATAGATACAAGGACAGATGCTAGAAGCAGGACAAAAAGAAATGGATATTCTTAGAAATGACAAATGTGAATGGATTACTTTCAAAGGTAAATTGCATCATTCTTCATTCTTTATATCATAATATTTTAGAATAAATTACACTTTGGTATCATATTTTATAAACCGCTAAAACACTCACAAATCGTAAAAAACACTGAGATTCGAAATGAGAAAATTTTAGAATGTTTTACCATTTGAACCATAAAAAATGAGAAAAAAATGAACATTTTAGTGTTTTTACTGTGCACATGATAGTCATGACTTTGCCGTCAAAACTTAGCAAAGAAAAAAATAAATTTGAATACCAAATTGTTAATTGTACAAAGAACAAGATACCAAAATATAATTTTTGAAAGAACATGGTACCAAAATGAAACCGATCAATAGAATAGGGTACCAAAGTGTAATTTACCCTATTTTTTATTGGATTATTGTTAATGACTGTGGAATAACTCAATAAGCCTTACTTCAGTTTTATTTTTTGTTTTGTTCAAAATATAGAAAGGGATTATGAGAAGAGGCACAATTTGGCAAAAATAAACCAAGGAAACTTTTAAACTGCTATATTTCCCACAATTTACTAAACATCATCAATTGAAAGCAGTACTGAGATAGCTCTTCACAACACTTTCATTCAAGATTTGCAACAGTGTACTATGTGTAGGACCAACACACCTAGGTGTCTTGTACTGACTAACAGCACCACCTAATCCTAGGAAGTGTTCTAGAATCTTCTGGAATGTTCCCCTCCTCACAACTCGGAGCTCGAGGGCCCCAATACAGTTGACTTTGCGAGAGCTCGTGTAGCCAGCATCAACAAACGACTTGTCCAGACAGTTGCAGCATTCACTCAGAAGTTCCTCACTTGCTTCCCCACTAAGTTCCCAGAAGATCACATAGTGACCAGGGTCAGTGGACAGATCAACATGGCTTGTGTAGTCAACAACCTCCAATTTGTCTTCTGCTGCTATCTTACCTGCTGCTTCTACAGCTAACTGTAAATCTTTCTCGGTGTTCTTGTCGATGTTGATGGTAAGCAGAAGGCTGCTCCGGCGAACAAACTTGAGTTCCGGGGTTGAGTTATGGAACCCCATGACCTTCACCACATCTCCGAGCCTATAACGGTACAAACCTGCAAATTAGCTCATAAGTTGTGAGAACAATGATCAGTACTGACTAGAAGCAAATCCAAGTACTCTACTGATTTTTTAACATTCAACTAGATTATGCATGCAGGTTATGATATGATATATCAGACAAGAGGGGTGGTGTTCGAGAATTATATCAGGAAGCATGAATAAGTAAGGATTCTTTTAAGCATGCTTTTTTCAGCAATGGCTTATGGCAGTAAAAAGTAAATTTTGGAATGCATATCAGATCAGGGTCCAATCAAGTCCAAGATTAGTGAAAATAACTAACAAAATCAAACTTGCAAGACTAAAGTATGCAACTTTACAATTAGTAGGAAAAAACAAGTCCAGTTGGTCCCATATGGTATGGGTCATATGATCAATCAACGTAAGCATCGCCACTTCCTTGGACCAAAGGGAAGAAAGAGAAAAAGAAAGAAAACAAAAACAGAAAAAAACCCAGGAGATGATTTTCTAAAAGCATTAAAGGAGGAGGTTCGTGGGTCAGACAATTAAATTAAAGTCTTCCAAGATAAAGAAAGCGCACGGTGGTCCTAAATCATGGAAGAAATGAACAAGATAGAGAAGAATGTGAAACCTGCTGGATTGGTGATAACAATCTCATACTCCTCACCAACCTTCACTTCAGTCAGGCCCACAGGCCTAGGATCCACACAGAGAAAAGTAGGCCCTCCCGGCTCGGCAAGAGGGATGAATTCGAAGTAACCGATATGGGGAAGCACGGCATAAGTGGCCGATTCGGGGGGCAGTTTGGGGTTCACATTGGCAGCAATCCATCCCTCAGAAGAACCATAATCAGCAGTCAACAAAGGCAGCTCACCAGCATAATGCCTTAATTTTTTCAAATAAGGCTCCATTGACCCAGTCATGATCCCATAAATGTACTTGGCATTAGGAAAAAGCGCTGGTATTAACCCATACCAGTTGCTCAGTCCCATACATTTCTCATGAATCAGGTTGGCTAGCTCCGGGTTTGGTTTCAGAAGCTTAGACATTGCCATTCGAACGGATGGAACAGTGACGCTGCTTGTGAGCACCCCTTCCCGGATATCGGTGCAGAGTTCTTCCCACACTTGTTCAAAGGTTCTAAATGCATGAACAATGCTATGTGCAAATGTGGAAGACACCAGTTGAACTTCCTCCCGGAAAATTAACCCGCACAAAAGATGGCAGTACAATGACTGAAAAAAATCAGGACCAAATATCACTTCATCCGGGCTGCAACATTGGGACTGGAGAGCCTTCATTGCGTGTTTGTACTGCACATTTCGGAACACGTTGGTTGTAGCGGTTCCAGCTGCCAAACCCCCTTTTGTTTTGAACTGCTTGCTGCTATATATAAAGCTCAATGCTTTCCCATCTTTAAGAGGAAACTCTCTGCAGAATGGGATTGTGTTTGTGTCAGTTCCAACTTACAGAAAAAAAAAGTTTCTGTAAAAAGAGTGACTAACCAAAGTGTGATTATTCACTGAGGTTATTTTCAGGCCCAATTAAAAGTCTCCCAAAACATTGGGTTTAACAATGGAATAATAAAGAAAACCTAAAGGGAAAAATAGAGTTGAATACCTGTTTCTATAGGCAAACGAGGTTTGATAAATCTGCAGAGTGGTTTCAAATAATTCATCATTCCAAGGTACATATTTTGGCTTCCCCTGAGTAGTACCAGAACTGCAAGAACAATAGAACATCTCTGAAATGGTAAAAATGGCCAAATAGAAAGAAGACAAAGACAAAAGAAAAAAAAAATTCAGACCTCAAAGACATTGTTGTGATGGGCTTTCCGGTGAGAACAGACGTGGCATCGCCCGCGCCGTCAATGATTCTCATGATATAAGGCTCCAATTCTTTGTGGGTAACAAGTGGGACACAGGCCTTGAAACTCTCAGGATCAGTTCTTCCATTCAGACCCAAATTCTGCAAGTACTCTGCTGAAGCATTGGCTTCAAGGATCTTTCTAAGCGTCTCCTTTTGAACAATTCCAGCATCCTTTGTTAGTGCTTCAAACTCCTCTATCACTTTGTCCATGTTAAATTCTTCCACTTTCTCCAACATCTTCATTCACACGCCTTCTTCAAGTACAGAAGCTATTCAGAATCAAAAGGATGTATTTGGACAATAAAACAAAGATTCAGTGTTCATTCTCATTGAATGTTGATCCATAATTGTAAAAGTAAGATGGGGAAATAGTCAAATTAGACCGAGTGTGACAGCAGAAAAAGCCAAAACATATTAAACATACATTGCATCAGAGAAGAAAGATGCAGGATGAAACCAAACATCCTCATTTACTAGTGGAAATTCCTTTTTTTTTCCTATCCTTCACTCTGTCTATAAAAAAAAAAAAAAAA
>QANZ01040118.1:0-12617 GCA_003254925.1 Chamaecrista fasciculata | reverse complement strand
AAATTCATATATATATATATATATATATAGGGTTTGATCTTAGGAGGCATTACTGCCACCCAAGGAGCTTGAAGGCGCTAATAGAAAGGGGCTATAGTTTGGAGACACTGAACTACTACGGCGTGAATGGGCCAAAATCGGGCCTGATCATGAACTACGGGCTTTGCTGGGTTTGCTTACACGGGGCTTATGATTTCACACAGGAATAATGGACCAGACTTTCATGTACGAGGCCCATCAAGCTGGTTCGGATAGCTTGCTTATTATTAAGATCTTCAGGAAACTCGTCAGGCTCAGGATGCCTGGAAGCCCGTTTCCGGGATACATACCACATGACCTAAGATATTGGAGAGTTTTGGATGGCATGGGTAGTATCTTTGAGTATACTACTACTTTTACGTATATTAAGAAACCCATATACGTATAGGTAGCTAGATTGTTTCAAACCATTTTGTTACTCCAGTTGGCTTAGATTTTATAGGTCTTTCTCTTTCATTGGTAATTGTCTGGTGTGACAAAAAAAAGAATCAGATAATGTCACATATGTTTAGTTTATGCTATTTCATTTTGATTCATGGATTCAGATATTTCCTTTTGATTTGACAAGGTGTCTCTTTAGTTTATGCTCTGCCTTCCCAGAATATGTGATGATTTGGCTTGTTAAACATATAGTGTCCTAAGTTCAAATGATTGTCATGTTTATTTTATACAAGCGTTGGAAAAATACCATGCTTATCATCTTAAAGGTAGTGGAGTTATAGAATGATTATATACTTTTTGGCATAACGTGTCTTTGTCATTGTGAAAACAAACCATTTCTGTAAGAATTATGCAACAAGCAAAATATTAACTCTGCTTTTAATTGGGTCTGTGTCTAGAATTCCATGTACACATCACTGAAGAATTCTTTAAGCATAAAGGAGCATTATAAAATAAATTGACAAGTCGTTTATATGAATTGTATTCTGTACTTACTTTTTAATGCTCAAATAGAACTTAGAAGGTAGAGATAAGTAAACAGTAATCAGAATTACTTGGACAGAACTTTGGTTTTTTCTGAATTGATCCATCCTAACAACGTTATATGAAAAAAAAAATTGCAATTCTTGCTAAATTCCAGTTTCATTTTAGTTAAACTTTAATAAAATGAAATAACAGCCAACAAATGCAATTCGTGAGAGTGCACCTCACTTGTCATTAAACTTCTAATAGAATATTGTAGATTGTAAAGATTTGTAAGCGTGATCAGTAACACTACCTCATTTCAAAACTAGTAAATGCCAGTTATGAAGTATATAGGTTTATTCTAATAAAGAAAGTGATGACAAACTGTTACATTATATGAAAACCACTAAGAAACTGGCAGTATTAATTTTGTTGAAGAAGAAGAAGAAGAATGGCCAATCTCAATTGACCTCTACCATCTATTTTGTTTTGGTTCTTCTTTATTAGGTTGAGTCATGTCTCTCTTATGATTGTCCTCAAGTTTGTTCTGTATAATGTAAAGGAACAATACTATTGTTATTTGTTATCTGACTTGTCAAAACAACACAGATTCCTCTAATATTTCTAGCTTTTGTTTATTTAGTCCTTGCAACTCAGATTTTTGTGTATTTCAGAGCCATTGTCGAGGATATGTTGCTAAACTTCAATTTAGGAAGTTAAAGAATGCAACAATCACAACACGGTGTTTATGGAGAGGAAGAGTTGCTCGGAAAGAACTGCGGAAGCTCAAGATGGTAATTTTTTTCCTTTTAATTGCTTCTTGGTTTCTACTTTGTCATGAAATATATTTTTAAGTAAAACCATGAGTTGTTTCTTTAAAAAAAAAAATTTGAATCAATACAATATTTTACTCAAAGTGAGTTTGAAGTTTGAAAATTTGACAGTATTTTACAGACGTTGGTGAGTTCACTAGAAAAGAAAATTGATGACACAGAAAAAAAGGTATGAAGAAGCTTTGGAGGCTGAATCCAAAATAATTCAGTTGAAGACTTCCATGAATGGTTTTGTTTTTTATACAGAATGATTACAAGTGAGCTTTATTTATAGAGCAATAGGAAGCTTACACAAGAAGCAACTAATCTGAACTTTAACTAACTCACATCTAGCATTCACACTATGTGTTCACACTTAACTAACCTACTAATTTATGACTAAAATCTGCATAAAACTCATAGTATCAAAATGAAGTAGGAATAGCCCCAATGCTCAAACACGAATTCTGATTTTTGAAGCATACAAAACTATTTCACAAACTTTGACAATGATTAAATGACCAGCAAAGGTTCCAGCCACAGAAAATGAACATGAAATTATTAAAACAAGATAAAACAAATGATCCATGGAGATTATTTTTTAAAATTAACACCAAACTATGTTTTTCTCCTTCCAACCAAATAATTCAACATAAAAAAATGAACAAAAAGTTCAACACTAAACTCAGTGATATGCATCCACAATAAATAGAAAATTCAAACTAAACTCAATCTTCTACATACTGATAGAAATATGTGCACTAAACTCAGTAATATGCATCAAGAATGATTATCCAGAACCACCAAAAAAGTCCAACAACAAGTTATGCATGGGAACAACTGACACAAATTTGAAAAATACAAAGTTAACACTAAGTTATACATGAAAATTAGTGGTTAAAATATCAAAAGAAGATAAAAAGTGAAAATGAAGCACAAATTAGTTTTTATCAGCTCATTGAAGTTTTGGTTCTGCAAAGTGATCTCACTTTTTTTATCAACTATGAAATAGAGCATACAAAGATCAAGGAAAGGAGAAAAAGAGAAGAGGCATCAAGTCATATATTTGCTAATACAAAATTGCAACTGTACTATATGGATAAATCTAAGTCATATATTTGCTTTAGTTGTTCAACAAGAAAAAAGTTCCAAGAAGAAATCATTGGAATCAATTAAATTATGATAACAAAGGAAGTGTGATTTCCTTTTCAAAGGTCTTATTTAGCTATCTTTTAGCCTTTTTTGTAGGCTTTGATGCTAATTGGTAGTAAGAAACTCAGTAACTTTCCTATTTACACTATTTATGGATTGGCTTTTTTGGTTACCACTTATGTGTTCAATGACTTAACAGTTAAATCATCAAAGAAATGAAGAATATGACTGTGATAAGGCCTTCATTATTATCTCTAGTTTTCGTCTTTTATACACACAAATTAACAACTTCTACACAAACCCTACCTAATTTACATTCACAAACATCAATAGTAACAAAACATGAATGAACTGAAAGCCTAAGGGTTTGTTTGCAAATAGTAGAGGAAGAGAAGGGGAGAGATTGAAGGGGAAGGGAGGGGAACTGAAAACTATAGTGGCTTACTAAAAGTATTTCAACATTATTTTGTTCAGTTGATTTGAAGTATGTATGTCCATGGCTAAGAATTAACTCCAATATTTAAAGAAAAGAGGCAATAAAGCTCAATACTATTCACAAATCCACAGAAACAAAGAAATGAAGACCATACTCCCAAAATGTGAAAGAGGTGACTAAGATTGTGATTTTGATTTTAACTGTGCAAAACAGTAAAGCTCAATCCCTGCAATTCAAGAACTATATTTGCCTCTTCCTTGAAAGTGAAAAGGAAAAAAAATATGAAACTTTGACCAGTATTTTATTACATGCGTGTACCGTGTAGGCTTAATCTCTTAATGACCTTTCTGTATTTTCAAGGGAATGCTTTAGACTGAATTGTTGAGTGAACTGTGAAGTTCACATAAAATTGGAGACACACAGCAAAGTAATGATTTTTTGTCTACAAAGTTCTTACAAATAAGCAAGTACGTAAAATTTTAAAGGTCCACTGTCTTCTGGATCATAACAAGTAACAATAACATAAAAGAAATTTGAGGAAAATCATAACAGAGGTACAAGACACAGTATAGCTAAATCGTTACAACTTGTTGAATAAAGAGAAATAACTTGAGTCCATGGTTCTACAACACTAGATTCTTATATTCCCATTATACAAGATAGATTCTGGTGATGAAAAAGCAGAGTCATTCATGCAAGACAGATACCTCCAAAGGTGACACCTTTTAAACACTCAGGCAACATAGATTCTCCTAATTACTCTACTTCATCTTCTTCAAAGGATCATAATCTTTTGCTTTGATCACCAAACAAGAGAATACTAACTCCATTTCCCAACTTGGAGATATTTTGCAAACATTCTCTGGTGGGTTCTCGATTTTCTTCATTCATTAAAAATAAACTCTCAACATAGTAATCCACAAACGTAAAGCTCATACGCCCTAACTTTTTTTCTACTCCATTTATTGGATCTCGAATAATAATCCCTTCAGCCGTTCTTAGCACCAATTCCCCACTATTCGTTAGAGCTAGCCCACTTCCACTTCCATCCTTTATTGGAAAATGAAACAATTGATTCCATGATTCTACGACACCATATTCCTTCATTACCCAAATCTCACAACATTTCTCATGGCAAGAATATTCTTTGTCAAGAATCACAACAAGCGAATTACCTCCAGTAAAAATACGTACATAAAGAACTGCCCCCTTTAAACAATGGGGTAGCATCAATTCTCCAATTTTTTCCTCAACAAGGTCAAATGTCAAAATAAAATTGTAAGACATACCATTAATTCTACGGAAGGCCATCCAGTGTAGTACTCCATTTACAAACTTGGGTTTACTATCGTGGTTCATGTAAAATGGTGAAGCTGCAAAAGTGATGGTTCTCCAAGAACGAGAAGCATGAGAGTAGATCTCAGCTTGAGGAGGATCAAAAAACCTGACTAATTTAAAATCATTGTTTTGAGAATCATAGCCGAACCCACAGAAGATCTCAGGCAGAGGCAGATGAATGTTATTGGGGAGGGCAGCGAGGGAGGGTTTAGGGAGTTTGACATATTTGTGAATAGAAGGGTTCCAAATAACATATTGGGTGAAAACTGATTCAGGATAGTTAGAAAAACACACGAGGCCATTGCAAGTGCCAACTACACGGGCAAATGGAAATTTCCAAAGCAAAAGGATATCCCCTTCTGAACAGAGTGAGCGTAATCCCTCAGAACCACTACGATCATGGAAAAAGAGGGAGGAATTATTGGCACGATTGGTTTGGAGATGATGAGATGTGATGAAGGAATCAGCTGCTATGATGGACTTCCAAGCTTTGCAGACACACATGCATCTCACTAAGGACTTCACTGGGAGTCTCTCAAGAATTTTGAGTAACACTTCTGAAGGAAAATAATCTGACATTGCTAACAAGTAACAACACAAGAAATGAACTCGACTCTCAACCCTTATTTAATGGAAGTACTTGTGGAGCAAAATGGTTGAGTCAGGTTACGTACGTATTTAATGGCAGTAATTGTGGAGCAAAATTGTTGAATCAGATTCATCCAAATTATATTTTTATAGAAAAATGGTTTAAACCCGATCCCATATATATCCATATATATAAATAGTTTATGTTAATGTTATTTAGAAAATAAAGACTTTTTTATTGAGATTTTTATATAATTTTTAAAATGGTAGAGAGTTAAGTGGGAAAATATGGTATATACTATTCATACGAAGTCAAAGACTAGTTTTGGTCTTTTATTTTGTGGACAAATTACAATGTAGTCTTTTTATAATTAGCCAAAGCAAAAGAAAAAGGATAAAATTGACAAAAATGTGAAACATTGAGGACGAAATTGACGGTAGAAAAAGACTGGGGACGAAATTATTGCTTTTGTCTCTTTTTTATTTTGTGGTTTTAGTCTTATAATTTTTTTAAAAAAATTTCACTCATTGATTGATTCCAATGATTAAATGTGACCACTGGCTACTCTCGTTTCAAATTTGATTGCGACTAGTTTAAAACTATGAGTTATTCTTACCAACTCACAAGTTATTTCTTTATTTTGTAGTTTTAGTCTTATAATCGCAATTTGTGAAAGGAGAATGTGACCACTGACAGTAATTGTGGAGCAAAATTATTGAATCAGATTCATCCAAATTATATTTTTATAGAAAAATGGTTTAAACCCGATCCCATATATATCCATATATATAAATAGTTTAAAATTTAAAAGATANTTTGATAGCAAATAAAGCATATTTTCCCCTCAATTAAAATGTGCCTCTCAGAGTGTAAAGACCGAAAAAGATGGGGGTAATTGGCATGGTTTGTTTGGGATTTTGTTTTTAATCAATTTTACATTACATGATAATAGTCATGTAAATTCTATTTGTTAATATTATGCTTAAGTAAGATCAAAGGTAAAATCGATCAAAATATAAAATTTTGGGAATAAAATTGACAATAAACAAATATTAAAACAAAATTGAAAATTGATGTAAAATTTAATGACAAAATATGATATTTTTGCCACAAAATAATCACGTGGACTCAATAATAAATTCTAAGCCTAAGGCCACAGATTAGTTCAATTACAATAGATACATGATTTATGTATATCTATGGGTGATATTTCAGAATAATATATATATACAAAATTATGGTCTGGACAACCATAGTCAGATGAATAAAATTTCAGAAAATTGTGGTCTGGACAAAATTGAGGAATTACAAAATTATGTATATATATGTTATTCTGTTTTACAAAATTGAGGAATTACAAAATTGAGGAATTACAAAATTATGTATATATATGTTATTCTTAACTAAAATGGGTGATATTCCTCAATTCTAGTAAAGACCAGCTTCAATTGTGGTCTGGACAACCATAGTCATATGAATAAAATTTCAGAAAATGCATTAATTACTGGTGGGAGTGCAGCTCAATTGAGATTGTTTTGTTTTTTTTTTTCTTTGGCATAACTTTTTCCTTTGATAAAGTAAACAGCCTCTGTAACGAAGAATTATGCAATAAGTAAGATTTTAACTCTGCTTTATTTCTGGTTGTGTCTCTTATTACATGAAAACATCATTCGATTTTTATTATTTTTTCTAAAAAAATGAACTAGAAGGATCATTTAAAATAATTTTCCTACATATATTACAGCGCCCAATAATTGAAATTAGATGGTAAAGATAAAAAAACATTATCTGAAAAAATATAATAAGTAAACAAGAAGCACAATCCTACAACAGTCATATACCTTGCTGTAAAGTTTAGATTTTTCACTTGTGACCTTGTATTGTTTTAGATTGAATATTTGCCAAAAAGAAGACCAAAACTCTTGACAGTTTAAAAAAATTTGGACCATGTGTTAGATATTCACTTCAGCAAGTGGCGGCTATGTGCTGTGGATCTAATATGTAAACATGATAGGAATGTTTCGGACTCTCCATTCTCCTCACTATCTCGCTCAAAATCTTACTCTCAACAATTTCAAAGTGAAGTAAGTACTAACCATTTGGGGTATTACAATTTTCTCCACAAAAAGAAGTGGCAGAATTTTTATTCAAGTCTCACACTCACCTTAATTAGCAACACTTTCAAAGTCAAGTGAAATTTATTGTAAAACTCAGTAGATTCATGAACCATCTTTACAATAGTTTTGGTTCTAAGCTTGAGCTTTTCTTTTGGTTCGTAAAAGTACATTTTTTTTATCTCCAAACTTTACATTTGTTTTCAATTTCGTACCAAATATTTATTTATTGCTAATTTTGTATTCAAAGTTCTATACTTTGATCGACTATATCTTTTGTTTTAACTTTAGTCAAATACTAATAATGAAAGACTTTACATTGCCAATGACATGTAATGTAAAATTTGTAAAACAAACAAACTCAAATCCTAACTCATGAGAAATACGATATAGTCTATTATTAATTTATTAAAAGAAGTGAGTTAAAGAATAGTATCGACTAAAATATAACATTTTTGGGACAAAACAAAATTGATAGTAATCAAACATTGAGGACGAAATTGAAAAATGATATTAAGGCAGGAGAACAAGGGATTTTGCCTTGTTTTATGTTAATTAATATTGGGTAAATTGCAATTTGGTACCCTGTGGTTAGGGGCAGTTCCCCTTTGGTACCCTGAAAGAAAAATTTTTGCATTGTGGTACCCTGTGGTTTGCTCCTTTAGCGATTTGGTCCCCTGAGGTTTTTTTCTGTTAGGATTTAACGGCAAATGTATTTAAAATGTCAAAAATCTCCCAAAAAGTCTTCTCTTATGCGTTTAAGTCCTTTCCCTTTTACAAAAGTACACATATGCATCCCCTGGCCCAGGTTCGAAACCCAACTGCAACAAAAGTGGTGTTTCGCAATTTTTTTTTTTTAAAAACAAAAACTGCTGGACCAAAACTAAAATATCACAAAACTAAAAGGACCAAAAACGTAATTTTAGCGAAGAGGTCATCTTCAACCTCTAAGCCAACACGACTCTCACCAAAACGGACGACTCTGACCAAAACGGAAACGCCGACTTCTGGCGTCGTTTACAGCAATTGAAACACCGATCAACATCGATTCGGTTTGAGGAAAAGATCTGTGAAATCGGATTTACAAAACGAGAACGAAACAATAACGAATCAAAAACTCAAATTTTCGAAGCTTAACCCAAACATATCGACTTGGACCAAAATGGCGTTTTCACAAGATTTATTGTTTCAAAATGATCTCCAAGAACCAAAAAGAAAATCCATAAACTCACTCATCAAAACGACTCAAAAAAAATCGGATCGAAGCTCAAAAAAAATTTTCGAAGAATCCCGTTGATGGTTTCTCAGCGTCCTCTAAAAATGGAGTTTCAGAAATCGAATTTCGCTCAATATTTCAGTGTAGGTATGCACAATAAATTCCAGATAACAAAACGCACAAATCAAATCTGATTTTACATCCAAACGAAAATCTGATAACAAAACAGGATGCTGAAAACGTTGTTGAGAAGTTTTGTGTAAAAAGAGAAAATTACAGAACAAGGACAGTCAAAACTACAAATCCACCGCTATTCTCCAAAATCTTCTTTCCTTTCTCTCAATCCAATCAGAGTTGAAGAAATTGTCGGTGAAGGAAGAAGAATTTGGCGGAGGAAGATGATGAAGAAGAAGATCAGCGAGATTGAGAGGGAGAGGGATGTGTTTTTGGGTAAATTTAGGTATAATCTTATTTTATTTCTTTTTCTTACGTTTTGATCCTATTATAAAAAAAAGACCTTAATATAAGAAAATAAAATTTTTGGTGGATAAAAGTTTATTTTTTTTCTTTTTTTTTCAACGGAAAAATGGATAAAAAACTTTCGAGGGACCAATTATGCCAAATTTTGGAAAATTGAGGAAGCAATTGAATTCCTTAGTTTTGAATTTTGATTCCTTAGAGTATGAAGAATTTGGTTGTTGATGATGTTGATTTTGTTGTTCAGAGGGCTTTTGATTTGTAGGGCTTGATTTTGGAAAAATTTGGGAGGTTTGATTTGTTTGTAGCGTATTTGAATGAAAATTGTAGTTGAATATAGGAATTTTTTTGATAAATCATAGATGCTCATTTATCTTTTGAGGTTCTAAGGACTATTTTGATAAAGATCATAAACTTTTGGAATTATAGTGTAATTAAATCAGGAGCTATTCAAAAGAAATCTTATGAAAAGGAGAAAATTCTATAATATTAAAATTCTAAAGACCCTTTTATAATTAATTCTTTATGTTTTAATCCCTTTTAGTAAAAGGAAAGGACTTAAACGCATAAGAGAAGACTTGTTGGGAGATTTTTGACATTTTAACGTACATTTGCCGTTAAATCCTAACAGAAAAAAAACCTCAGTGGACCAAATCGCTAACGGAGCAAACCACGGGGTACCACAATACAAAAATTTTTCTTTCAGGGTACCAAAGGGGAACCGCCCCTAACCACAGGGTACCAAATTGCAATTTACTCAAAAATATTTTAATATTTTGATTAAACCCGTTTTAGTATGTAATTTATTGCGATGATTGATTTTATTTTGAAAAGTTCATGCAAGTTAATTCCTTTTATAATATTAAAAAGGTCAAAGTCTTATTTGGGTCAAAGTCTTATTTTGATCCTTCAGTTATGCTCAATGTTCCAAATTGGTCCCTCAGTTATTTTTCGTTCCATATTGGTCCCTCAGTTTTCCAAAACTTGACAAAGTCCCTCGAACATTTTCCATTCATTTTTCTGTTAGAAAAAAGGGAAAAATAAACTTTTATCCTCAAAAAAATTTTATTTTCTTATATTAAGGTCTTTTTCTTTTATAATAAGATCAAAATGTAAAAAGAACAAATAAATTAAGATTTTAACTAAATTTACCCAAAAACACAATCTCTCTCTGCTGGGCCGATTTTCACAGCGACTTGGACCAGATTGGCATCCGGTTTCGGTCCAACCGGTTGAGATTAAGAATGTGAAAGTGTGATTAAGTGGTGGAGTGACGAGAGAGAGAGTCAGCAAGTGGGTGAGTGTGTGTAGAATCATAAAAGAGCAATTTGTATTGATAGTCCTTGTAGAATAAAATTGTGTCCAATTTAGTCTCACAACAATTTTCTACAAATAGTATCAAAGTATGTATTTCTACAAGTGGTATTAGAGCATTTCTACATTTGACACTTTGATGGTAAAGTTGTATATAAGATTAATCCAAATGAGAGGTTCTACATATTAGTTAAGAATTCGTCGTCGTCGGTACTCGGAAACGAATATTATTTCATTTAATTATGATAAACAAAATAAATATTATGACTATTTTTTAAAAACTAAATTCATTATTAGCAATATTTTATGCGTACGTATATTATTATAAACTCAATGTTCCAAATTGGTCCCTCACTTATTATAAATTCATTTTGGCAAAGGTATAATTGCTGAAGATGGAAGTGATCTTGTTGATCTTTCTATGCGTGGATTTGGCTTGCCTATTTGAATCATTTTCAGGAACAAGTTCTTGAGTAGTTTTAATGATTTGCGATACCTCTTTATCTTAATTTCTACTTCATCTCTTGACATTAACCTGAGACGATGTATTTCTTGTCTCAAGACTTTGGCTATTCATAATGTACACACTTCAATACATTCATATTTCTTTTGCTCACATGGTTCATGTATTTGATGTGATATGTGAGCATCTGACATTTAGACAAGAGAAATAGTAAGGAATTATGATCTATGTATAGTTTGATTCATTAAATGATTTGAAAATGCATATATATATATATAGGGTTTGATCCTAGGAGGCATTACTGCCCCCCAAGCAGCTTGCGCGTGTTAATACAAGCGGGTATCAACTTTGATATATTGGACCTGTACGGTGTGGATGGGCGAGCATTCTGAGACAATCCGGGCTGATGATGAACCATGGGCTTCGCTGGGTTAGCTACTATGGGGCTTATGATTTCGCCTATATGCTCAAAGGTCAGTATTACAAGCAGTGTCCTCTTCCGGAGGCAAAAGTCGATTTTTTATATATGATCCAGCTCTTCTTCCCCAACGTGTTAGATGTCAAGTTTGCTACGCAAATATCCTCCCGGGTCATCTAGAAAATTTGGTTGAGATGTTCAATGTCCCGAAAAATAGGACAGGCCCATCAAGCTGGGTTTGATAGCTTCGCTACAATTAAGATCTTCCAAAAGCTGCTCCGGAT
The DNA here is from genome assembly GCA_003254925.1 of Chamaecrista fasciculata. Taxonomy (NCBI): domain Eukaryota; kingdom Viridiplantae; phylum Streptophyta; class Magnoliopsida; order Fabales; family Fabaceae; genus Chamaecrista; species Chamaecrista fasciculata. The sequence continues at coordinate 1,059 of QANZ01040118.1, read as the reverse complement.
GGACACAAGCCCGTTTCTGGGTTACATACCAAATGACCTAAGATATTGAGGATTTTTGTACGGAATGGGTAGCATTTTTGTGGGTTATGACTTATGAATATGATCCTTCGGCATGATAAGTACCATACTACTTGTACGTATACTAAGAAACCCATATAAGTATAGGTAGCTAGATTGTTTCAAACCATTTTGCTACTTCAGTTTTAGATTTTATAGGTCTTTCATACAAACTAAATAGTATATAACTGAGAGGTAATTGTCTGGTTTGACAAAAAAAAAAAAGAGGTAATTGTCTGGTTTGAAAAAAAAAAAAAAAGAGGTAATTGTCAGATAATGTCACATATGTTTAGTTTATGCTATTTTATTTTGATTCATGGATTCAGATGATATTTCATTTTGATTTGACAAGGTGTCTGTTTAGTTTATGCTGCCCTCACCATGCTTCCCAGAATACGTGATAAATTGGCTTGTTAGATAGTGTGGTATGTTTAAATGATTGTCATGCAACAAGCAAAATATTAACTCTGCTTTCACTAAAGAGAAAGCAGGAGCAAGGTAAAAAAAATTATTCCTAATCATACATCTACAAGCTTACTAATAATCCCAAAGAATACAAATAAAATATTTTAAGCACCTCTTAAAGTGATGGTGGATGGAAAACTTGAAGCGAAAAAGAAGAAAATCATATATAATTATACTAGAGGCTTTGCGTGCCCTAATGGGCACGCAAATATGTATGTAAAATAAATGAGGGACTAAATTGTTAACTCAGTAAAAAAGAAGGGATCAAATAATAATTTTCCTCTTATTATTAATTTTGTACTATAATTTTAAAATATGGACGACCAGAAAGAGGTGGAGCCATATAATATAAGATATAAGTAGCAGTAATTAAGCACCTTTAAAGAATCTATATCCATGGGTTCCCATGACCAAGGTATCACAGCCTTCAGCTTCTGCACTGCTGTGCATATCACATCCTTCGCATCTCCACTTCCTACTATCTCCATACTTATTGATGGAGATTGTGCCCTAGGGCCAATCATTTTATTTATGTGT
>QANZ01040107.1:0-39370 GCA_003254925.1 Chamaecrista fasciculata | reverse complement strand
ATAATCAAAACAAATTCTAAAAAAAACGGAAACGAACTGACCCTCCGTTTCAAAATAAATTCCAAAACCTCCAGACTTCTCCTCTGAAGGTTATTAACAATTAATTACCTCTTTATGGACTAAATTGAAATAAGCATATAGATTAACTTTATAAATAAAACCCATAATTTACTTAATGTCTAATTAACCCAAAATATCTAAATTATACCGATCCATGCCGATTGAGTCACCACTAGCTTCAATTTCTTCCCTCTCTTTTCTTTCTTATTTTCCATTAGTCTCTCTCTCTCTCAAGCTCACCGATGAAGAAAGGAAGGAATAAGGGAAGAAGCAAATGGAATGAAGGGGAGATGTGGGGCATGTGTGAGAAAGGGAAACTAACAACTTGGAGAGGAAGCCAAGTTGGTCAAAGCCACTCAAAGGCTTAATGATTAAGGAGATGATCAGGTGTCATGGTGTTATCAATGGTGAGACTAATAAGTGTTAATTTTTTTTTTTTTTGGCTTGAGTCGCTTTGGGAGATCAAAACTTCATGTACGGTGACATCTATTTGTGGTGTCATATTTGTCCTTGGTGAAACTTATAGTTTGATCCTCCAATATTTGACATTTATTTCAATTAGGTCCCTAAGGTTCCTAACATATTTTTATTTAGTCTTTAAGGCTCACAGGTTATTCTTATTTTATCCCCTTTTGTTTATATTGATGAAGGCCTAAATATAACTTGTTTCCCCTTTAAGATTATTAGGTTATAAATTAGTCCTCAAGTCATTCATTCCGCTTCCAAAATTATTGTCACTTTAATCACCAAAGTTTGACACCCACTTCAATTAGGTCCCCAAAACCTCTAATTTTATCTCAAACTCTTATATATTTATATTTCTCTTTTTTTTTTAATGAATTTTGCCTCCATTTTCTCTAACTAAGGTGCTTCTAAGTTGGGATATTACAAAATCCCCTCCTTGTACTTCTCTAATTTCTTCTTCCATGTTGAATGTCAGGGAATCCTCAAAGTTGGAACTCCTCCTGCGAAGAGAGGGAGACTCTACTTCTAAAAGTGAATAGAGAAGAGAACTCTCCACTACGAAAAGAGGAGACACATGAAATATGCCACTAGTCTTCTTTTTTTTTTCGGTCAGGGATATGCCACTAGTCTCACATCATTTAATTTGTATTGAGGCTCATGAAGATTGGGCTTATAGGTTGAGCAGCCTTGTTTGTTTGCATTTTGTTAATATTATTATTATTGAGTTTGGGCCTCATGCCTTTTTCCTCTTCCCTTTTTTTTTTTGAAAAAAGGGCATTTTTCAATTTCTTTGAAGAATGAAATTGGGCTCTTTATTTATATATTAAAGTGACCCAAAAATTTGATATTTACAAAAAAAAAATCTAAACAAAAAACAAAATATCGTGTTTACATCCTCGAACTAGTTCTTAGCATCCTTTCACTAAAAAAAGGGAGCAATTTTAAACACTATATTTCCTGTTAGGCTTTTTGTAATTTTTAAACATTTTTGAGTTATTTTTGTAAAGGAAAAAGTACTGTTGGTACCCATAACGTATGAGGTTGATGAACCTGGTTTTGGCCGTAGGGCATTACCTGGTTCGATGAGGCAACTTTGGGTTAGAAGTCACCTGCAAGTCAATGAAAACACAGGGGTGGCCCTGCGATTCACCTCCGATGCTTAAGTCAGTAAATAGCCTGAGAGCAATAATGTGTGGAAATGGAAATAGTGCGTACCTTTTTCCAGTAGAGGAGCTCTCCTTTTATACTGGTGAAGTGAGACCTTTTTGACCTAGATATGGTCGATTGTGATCCTAACTGATTTGGCCAAATCAGTTGTGATCTTGGTGGAAATCCTAACTGTCCGTTATTCTCGCAGATTTGTTGGTCAGGATACGGGAATGAGTTGTTTGGTTCCTGAGGGTTGCAGCAACGCCTTTTCCTATGCCTTTTCGTGAGCGCCAGTTTGTTGGCGTTCTCGACCGACGCAAGGCATTTGGTGTCTTAACCATGCTAGGACTCTTTCCGTGGACGCCTAGCTTTTGGCGTCCTCGATTGTCATGAGGAGCTTGGTGCCTTACTTGTGTAGGGCTCTTTTGGCGTTCTTGCCCAAGGGATTCCTTTGATGAGCCTTTGAGCGCCTATGGCCTAGGTCTTCTAGTCCTCAAGTCATTAGGCCTATTATCACTAGTCCCAACAAAAGGAGTGAAGTTTTGTCCCCATCAGTGGAGTCCCACCCTGGGTCGCTGTCGCCAAATTTTACGCTACAGTTGATGGGGCGTTTTCTGTGCCAAGGGCGTTTTCTGTACCAGGGGCGTTCTCTGTTCCAGAGCCTCTTTCTGGGGCTTCGACTGCCATCAACGGCTTACAAACCTGTCTTTTCGTATTCCTGGCTGATGTACCGCGTCGCTTGAAATCTTTGTGTCAGAGATCTCGTGGCCACGTGTTGATACGTGATTCGCCTTTCCTCCCTCATGATGGCGAAATCGTGAACCGAGGGGGCGCATTTAATGCAGCGCTTCGATTTTCGTAAAAAGTTGGAGAAAACCGCCATTTTTCTCTCTTCTCCCTCCTCGCTCGATCATTTTATGCTTTTTCGAATTTTCCTCTTTCCTCATTGCTTCCGAGTTTTCTCTCTTCCTCTGCATTTCAAGCTCTCGCTGCCTTCTTCGATCTCCTCTGCTCCGCTGCTTTCTGATTGTTTTTCTTTGACAATCAAGTGAAGTTTTCGTCTGGTAAGTACTTTTTCCGTCATTTTTCGCCATGTTTCTGAGTGTTTCCAGTATGCGCTCATACTTACCCAGTATTCGCCATGTTCTTTGCAGTGTTTGTCAAGTTCTTCAACTTTTTCTTCGTGGATCTTCTGCCAGACTATCATCGATCATGGACTTCAACAAATGTAAGTGTTTCTCCTTTCACAACCTTCGTTGCCCCTTGTTTGATTTTGCCATTTTTGTTTTGGGTTGGTTGGGTTTTGCTTGTTTGTCTGGTGGTCAATCGCATTACGCAATGGGTTTTTTTCCCCCTTTTTTTTTCTTTTGTTTTTCTCTTTTTGGTGTTTTGGGTGGTGGAGGTGCATTCTCCGAAAAGTGTACTGAACTGGTCCTGTTTCCACAGCTGCTGGAAACAAGATGGTTCCAGGGTCGTCAGCGCCCGAGCCGTCAGCGCCGCCAAGGGTCGATTCTCCTTCGGTCAGGGTTGGCGGTGACGCTACGGACTCCTCCTCCTCGACGTCGTCTGAAATTCGTGAGATGCTATCCCCGGATGAGGCGTCAGCGGGTGAGGAACGTTCAATGCCTCAGACTACGGCCCCTATGTGGGCGTTTATAGGAGATGGCAATCCTGTGCAAACCATTTGCGGAGAGGAGGTCAACTTTTTGGCTTATCCCGAGTGGTTTCTTTCTTCCAACAAGGGTTTAGCTAAAGTTCCCTTGGTCAAGGGCGCCCCAGAGACAATGCCTTGTGGTCCCGATAGGGCCGAAATAATGAGGAACGCGCGTCCTGTCGTTGATTGGCGTTGCCAGAATCCTGGCGAGAAAGTGCAGCCTCCACACTTGGATAAAACCAACGATGCCATTAAAGAGTTTTGGTGTTGGAACCACGATGAGGAGCTCCTTCGAGATCTTAACGAGGAGCTAATAGTCAATTCAACTCGTCGGCGGTCTTCTGGGTGTCGCATTGCCTTTCCTAGTCATCTGAAGGATGGTCCTGATATGCTGTACACTGATGGCAGAGGGTTCCTGATTTGTGAGCATGTGCTTCGGGGTTGCGATATTGAGATGCCCTTCCATCCGGCGGTGTTGGACCTTCTGGCGATCATGAACGTCGCCCCCATTCAGTTGAGTGCCAATGGTTGGCGTATTCTCCTTGCATTTGTTGCCAAATGCCAGAGGGATGGCGTGAGCGCCACTGCTCGTCTGTTTCTCTTCTTTTTCTATCCACGATGGGTGGATAACTTGTTCATTTCCTACTACCGTCGTCCTGGGCGTCCTCTGATTCTTGATCATCCTGTCAGCAATCCGAAGTCGTGGCAGTATAGGTATTTTCTTATCGAAGGGTCTAGGTCGCGGCGTCCTTTCTGGGTTCGCTCTTCGGACGAGCGCGCCATGTTTCCGTTGTCTTGGAGAAGGCCGCGCTTGGGTCCTTTCGAGTGTAACTGGCGGGACCTGACCGTGGATGAGCGCTTGGGGGCGCTGCGGTTGATCACCACTGACCCTCTTGACCCTAAGCGCTGTGTGTTGCTATCACTTATTGTTATAAGTTCTTTTTATACTCGCATATTCAAGTTTTTCTAATATTTGCTTTGTCTTGTTTCAGTGCTCGACGTTAACGCCGCCAATGTCATAGGGAATCGGCGAGGTCAAGCCGATAAGGGCAAGGGGAAGGCGGTGGCTGCCCCCAAAACGGCTCCCAAGAAGACTACCTTCGCCGCCGCCATAGCGACAATCGCGGGGAAGAAGCCCGGAGGCGTTGTCATTCGGGAGCCTGTGTCGGTTCCGCGACCTTCGCCTCAACCTACCCAGGGGAAAGAGAGCGCGATTACTTCCAAGGATGGGGAGCCTCCGCAAAAACGCCGACGCCCCACTGTAGAAGTGCCTCAGATTCCGGCGGTTCCAGAGGAAGTCGGTTTCAATGCGCTCGAGTTTCTTTCTAAGTCCTTATCTGAAGAGGGCTCAGCGAAACGAGATGATTTGGCTCGGGCGTCCACAGAAAACACTCAGGATCCTGCTGAGGAGGGGGCCAGATTTCTGCTAGCCACAGGGATGCGGTTGCTTGCTAGCAGCGTTTCTCGGAAGGACCTTTTGTCCGAAAGAGATGCTGCTCGTGAGGACGCCAAGAAGACGCGTCAAGAGATGATCGAGCTGAAGGACGAAATCAATGTGATGAAGGCGTCCCAAGAGTCTCTGCAGGGCGATTATGATCGAAGGGGGAACCGGTTGAAGGAGGTCGACGCTTTAAACGCCCAGCTGAATACTAGGGTGGCGTCCTTGGAAGGAGAGCTTCAAGATGCAATGGCAAAACTTGAAGAGCTGTGTGCTTTGGCCGTGCGGCAAGTGAAGTGGCGAGGATCTCGCTACAATTACATTGGGTTCAAGAACGCCATTGCGCAGCTGAAGTTGCGTAACCCGAACCTCATTACCGATTGGATATGTCCCAATAAGGTCGTAGAGGGGAGGCTTCTCCGGGACCCGTACGAGAATGACCCCTTGGTGAGGATGCCTTGTATGCCGGAGAATTTCGATTTGAGTGGCTATGAGTCCCAGGGCGACGATGACTTCCCGTGGTTTCCCAATATGGAGGTTCCCCTTCCAGGGGAGGCGGCCCCGTCTACTGCGGCGCCTTCATCAGTTGCGGGAGTTAGCGCTCAGGGCGATGTCGCCAACCAAGGAGATGGGAGCGCCAAGGGAGCTTCGACCGAGGATCCTCCTGCCGCCGCCTAGGCCTGCGTGCCATTGGGCTTTTTCTTGGGCCTGCGTGCCTGTTTTTATAAATTTTGTTTTTATTTGGATTATGGCGTTGACGCCATTTTGAATTGTGATTGTTGTTGGCCTATCGTGCCACTTTTTTTTTTTGATTGTTTGGGCGTTGATGCCCTTAATTATGCTATTGTTGTGCTTAATTTTCTCTGCTTTGAGCGTTCCCATTCTGCGGTGTGTTTTAAACTTGTGTTTTTCGATTCGATCGATATGTTGTGCTGCACCCTAAGGCGCTGCCTTGCGTTGGGCACGCTTCGAGCGTTTATGCGTATTATACGCTAAGTTTTGACTAGTCATCCAAGGGAGGGTCGGTCCGCATGGTAGTGAGTGCCATACTCACAAGGCTCCTTCGAGGGCCTTTTCGCTGCTGTTCCGAGGGCGTCCCCTCGAGCAGCGCCAACTTCATTATTTGTTGAAGAGAAAAAGGGTAATTCATTAATTATGAGAGCAAAGTACAACTGGCGCTACGGCCTTCTTTAAACAATGCCATAATTTAAATGAAATTAATCCACTTAGGGAAAGTAAAACTTGAGTTTTGCCATATTCCAGGCGTTTGGGAGTGATTTCCCTTCTGGCGTTTCTAGTCGGAAGGCGTTCCCAGGTAAGGCTTCTACGACTCTGTAGGGGCCTTCCCAGTTTGGTCCGAGCTTGCCATGTCTAGGATCCTTTCTGTTGTTCTCGACGGTTCTAAGCACCAAATCCCCCACTTTGAGGGTCCGAGGTTTGATTTTTGAGTCGTGGTATCTCTTCACCATCTGATTGTATGCAGCTTGTCTAATGGCTGCAACCTCTCGTCTTTCTTCCAAGCTGTCTAAGGCCTGGAGCCTGGAGCTGGCGTCATTGGTGTTTGGATAATTGATTATCCTCTCAGTCGGGACGTTTACTTCGGCAGGTATGACCGCTTCGTGTCCGTATGCTAAGGCGAAAGGCGTTTCTTTCGTAGCTGTTTGTTCCGTGGTCCTGTATGACCATAGGACTGAGGGGAGTTCATCAACCCATCTTCCCTTAGCTGACTCCAGTCTTTTCTTGATTCCTTGTATGATGATTCTGTTGGCCAACTCAACTTGGCCATTTGTAGCCGGATGTTCTACCGAGGTGGTCTTGTGATGAATTTTCCAAGCTCTGCAAAAGTCTTGGAACTTTCTGCTTGTGAATTGGGCGCCATTGTCAGATATCAGAGTGTTTGGGAGTCCAAATCTGGTAATTATGTTTTGCCATAGGAACTTCTCCATGGCTTCCGAAGTTATGGACGCCACTGCCTCGGCTTCTACCCATTTCGTAAAGTAGTCTACGGCGACTATGAGAAACTTTCTCTGATAGGCCGCTGTTGGGAATGGCCCTGCAATGTCGATTCCCCATAAGTCGAATGGCCAAGGGGATGTGATGGCGCTCATGGGAGCTGCGTGTGTATGTATCATGTTGGCGTACCTCTGGCATTTCTCGCATGAGCGAACAACGCCTTCTGCGTCCTGTAGTAGCGTGGGCCAATAGTAGCCTGCTCTCTGGATCTTTCTCCGTACGGCCATTGGGCCTTGGTGACTTGCACATAGGCCTTCGTGGACTTCAGTTAATACCCTGGTGACTTCGCTCCCTGCTATACACTTGGCCGCCGGGTGACTGAAGTTTTTCCTGTATAGTGTTCCTTGTCTGATAAAGTATCGGCCGGACCGCCTTGCGACTTTTCTTGCTTCGTTTTTGTCTGAGGGAAGGAAGCCTTTTTCCAGATAGTTGAATATCGGCGTCCTCCAATCAACGACTTCTTCCGTAGGAAGAACGTCCTGTTCCAATATCGAGGGCTCCCTGAGGGTCGTTTTGATGATGGAACTCCTTCCACCTTTGTTTGGCTTAGACGCCAACTTGGCGAGCTCGTCGGCTCGGGCGTTCTCGCTTCGTGGGATATGTTTGAAAGTGGCGTCTATGCTTGATCCAACCATGATCTTCTTTGCTTTTTCGGCGTACTGGACCATGGTAGAGTCTTTGGTTTCATATTCCCCGTTCATCTGTTGTACTACCAATTGGGAATCTGCGAAGATTTCCAGCCTTTTGGCGCCTATGTTGGCTGCCAGCTTTAATGCAGCGATCAACGCCTCATATTCTGCCTGATTGTTGGTAATGGGGCATTCGATTTCAATAGACTGTTCGATGATGGAGCCATCTGGGGCTCGCATTACCACTTCTGCTCCGCGTTGGGAGTTTGAAGCGGCGCCATCGATGTGCACGCTCCAAGTCCCATTCTGAGCGTTGTCTGGTCCAGTCATTTCTGCTATGAAGTCGGCTAACGCTTGGCCTTTAATAGCCCTTCTTGGTTCATAAGCGATCCCATACTCTGAGATTTCCACGGACCATATTGACATTCTTCCAGCAATATCTGGTTGTTCAATCATTTGTTTGAGGGGTCTATCCGTTCTGACGATTATTTGGTATTGCTGGTAGTAGTGTCGCAGCTTCCTAGTTGAGTGAAGTAATGAAAACGTCAGCTTTTCTAGGCGGTGATATCTTTTTTCGGCCCCTGTGAGCGTTTTGCTCGTAAAGTAGATTGGTTTCTGCTCTTCCCCATCTTCGAGTACTAAGGCAGAACTGATTGCGTCGTCTGTGGACGCCAAGTAGACGTAGATTGGTTTATCCTTGATCGGGATTACCAAAATTGGCGGTGACGCCAGATACGCCTTCAGCCTTTGGAAGGCTTCCTCGCATTCCTTAGTCCATTCGAATCGTTTGTTTGCTTTTAATGTTTGAAAGAAAGGCAAGCATTTGTCAGCTGACCTGAATGTAAAGGAGACCAATAATGAGTAATGCTCGTTTTATTGATAGAAGCTTTGCGTCGAAAAGACGGCTTACATAGGCGTTGTTGATAAACATAATGAACTGAGGAGGATTAAATAAAGACAGAATTGAAAATTAAATAAAAAAGAAGAAAAATAGACTGTCACTAGGGAATAGCTGTAAAGCTTTATTGTTGAGGCGGCGTTAGGCGCTTTCTACCTCGACAGAAACCTATGGAGCGCCGCTAGCCTGCCGTTGAGGCGTTGGACTTCCTTAACCGTTCTCGGGGAGACCATATCGAGGATTGCTCTGCACTGGTCTGGGTTTGCTTCGATTCCTCTGCTGGTGAGCATGAATCCGAGGAATTTTCCCCCGTTGACGCCGAAGGCGCACTTTGAGGGGTTCAGCTTCATCTGGTACTTTCGTAGTTGGTTGAAGATCTCCTTCAAATCTTCAGTGTGCTTTCCGCCTTCTTTGGTTTTTACCACCATGTCATCGACGTAGACTTCCAGATTCTTTCCAATGTGATCTTTGAAGAAAAGATCCATCATTCTCTGGTAGGTGGCGCCCGCATTTTTCAGTCCGAAAGGCATTACTGTGTAGCAGTATGTGCCCATTTCAGTTATGAACGCCGTTTTCTCGGCGTCTTCAGGGTTCATTTTGATCTGGTTATACCCACTGAAAGCATCTAAGAAACTCATCGTCTGATGACCACAGGTCCCATCAACAAGCTTGTCGATATTGGGTAATGGGTAATGATCCTTCGGGCACGCCTTGTTGAGGTCAGTGAAGTCTACACACATCCTCCACTTGCCGTTGGATTTTTTGACCAGCACCACGTTGGAGAGCCACTCAGGGTACTTGGCTTCCCTGATAAATCCCGCGGTCAGTAGTTTATTAACTTCCTCCTTGATTGCCGCTTGGCGTTCATGGCCAAAGAGGCGTTTTCGTTGGATCACTCCTTTTCTGCCGTCGGTGTTCAGGCTGTGACAGATGAGCTTAGGGTCTATTCCCGGCATATCCGCAGGACACCAGGCGAAGACGTCAGAAGATTCCCTCAACAGTTGGATGAGTTCGGACTTCTCTTCTTCACGAAGGAGCATGTTAATCTGAACCGTTTTTTCGGCATCTTTGCCTAGCTGTATTACCTCCAAATCTCCTGTTGGTTTGGGTCTTTGATTCGAGATCTCATCCCTGAAGTCCTCTATGTCGTTGTCCGAACCCTCAAGCTTTCCTCTATTCGCGGCGTTATCAGCCGATGCTTTTGCCCTTGTTTTCCTCTTCCTTTCTTCTTCGTTAGTTTTTGCCAGGCTCATGGCATAGCATTGCCTGGCTGCCCTCTGATCTGCCCTCACTTGACCCACTCCTTGGGGCGTTGGGAACTTCATGCGAAGGTGAGCAGTGGATATGACCGCTCGCATCTTGTTTAGGGAGGGGCGCCCAAGTAGAACATTGTACGCTGAGGGCGCCTGTACCACCAAGAACTCCACCATAATACTCGTCACCCTTGGTTTTTCTCCCACGGTGAGTCGTAAGTCAACGCTTCCAAGGGCTGGTATTTGGTCTCCTGTGAATCCGATAAGGCGTCCATGGTGTTCCTTGAGTTCTGACCGGGGAACGCCCAACTGCTCGAAGCATGGCTTATAGATGATATCGGCAGACGAGCCCTGGTCTACCATGATCCTTTCAACTGTGAAGGCGCCAACTCGCGCCGTGATCACCATGGGGTCATCATAATCCTGGTTGACTTCCCACAACTCATCATCGGTGAAAGTGATGGGTTCAACCCATCTTTCTGCTCTAGACGCTTCCTTGTAATCAATCCTAAGTATGGATCGATTCACCTTCCTCTTCTTATGTGGAGCCTTGGCGCCACTTTTTTCTATGCCTCCTGAGATGGTGTGGATGATCCCAGCTGGTTTGTCGTCTCTTGGCGGTGTGCGCCGATCTCTTTTCCTTTCTTCGCCATCAGCGCCTCCTCCTCTCGACTTCTTCTGCTCACGAGTGTTTTTTTCTTCTCTGTGCCTTTTACTTCCGTCTTTTTTAATAAACCTGGATGGGAGGCGCCCCAGTCTGATCAGGTTCTCGATTTCATCCTTCAGGACGATGCACTCATCTGTTGTATGCCCTTCTGTTCTATGATACCTGCAGTATTTGCTGGTATCAACGTTTCGCCCTGGTCTTCTGGGGCGGTCAGGGAGTCGTGGCAGCAGATCTGTGTTGCAGATTTCTCGAAAAACCTCTGATTGAGATACGGCAAGGACAGTGTAGACGGCGTGTCTTCCCCTTGGTGGGGATCGTGGGCGCCGGGAGTATTCCCTTCCTTTCGGTGCTTGGGAGCCACCAGTTTTGTCCGAGTTTTTTCCATAGGGCTTTCTAGTATCTGGCTCGATTCTTGCGAATCGATCACGCTGGGTCTTGTCCAGGTCTTCCTTTGTTATGAACTCCTCTACCATTGAAAGGAGTTCTCCGACAGATTTCGGAGCCTTGTGTGTAAGCTCCTTGTGTGCATGGCCTGGTCTGATCCAGGCCAGGAATGAGTACACTGCGATGTTGTCATCCACTTCTTTGATACTTAGCAGAGTTTTGTTAAACTTTGCCAAGTAATCTCGCAATGATTCTCCTTTGTTCTGTCTAATATCGGTCAAGACCGCCATGGGCTGCTTGTATACTTTGCTGGTGGCAAATCGCTTCTTAAACATTTCCTCCAGATCCCTAAAGCAATGTACCGAGCCCGCCGGAAGTTTGGAGAACCAATCCAGAGCTGGTCCTTCCAAGGTTATTGGGAACAGCTTGCATCGTTGAGGATCTCCTAAGTTGGAGATGTTCATGGCGGCCTTGAAACTGAGCAAATGATCCTCCGGGTCCTTTTCCCCGGTGTAGGGCGTCAGCTTCATGGGCATTTTGTAATGCCTGTCCAGTTCGACAACTTGTACGTGAGGGGCAAATATTCCTTCAGCTAGTGGGGGCGTTGTAGTCGGTAACGCCGAATGGGGTGGGGGCGCCAATTCTGGCGCTGGTGCCTGGGCGTTCATAGGCTGGTACATTTCAGCAGTTCTTCCATAGGGCGCCGATTCTGGCGCTGGTGCTGTGGCGCTTATGGGCTGGTACATTCCGGCCATTCTTCCGTAGGGCGCCGATTCTGGCGCTGGTGCTGAGGCGCTCATGGGCTGGTACATTCCAGCGGATCCTCCATAGACGTCATACCCAGGGTAATATTGGGGATAATACCCCTGTGGGTAATAGTAACCCTGAGGTTGATAGGAGTAGGCGCCCACCCAAGGTTGCTGCTGGGTAAGCTGGGTAGTTTGGCCAGGAGCCTGCTGCTGAGTTGCCACCTGGATAGGTGGTTGATTGCTTATAGGAGTTTGCTGCTCTTGGTCTCCTGGGTTTTCTTCTAGCGATATGGGCTCTGGGTTAGCATCCTCAGCAACTTGCTTTCCCTTGCTTGTTATCAGATCACGGATGTCCTTGCGGAGTGCTTCCATCTCGATATGCATGTCAGCCTTCAGTGCAGCAATCTTGTCTTCCGCTGTTATGGTAATTTGCCCTGTAGTCGCTGGGTTGGGCAGCGTAGGGGCTTCTTGGACAGTAGGAAATCCTGGGGGTGGAGCAAGCGTCGAATCCTGTGCGGATTGAGCTACTGAGGCTCCAGAAGCGTGTTGATCAGTTGGAGTGGATGTCATCTTGCCGATTTCTGTAGATGTCATCTAGTTCTCTGGTTCGATGAAACACACAGGTTAGATTAAACAAAAAATTCTGGGAAAAAATGCGTATGATCCAACCCTATCGTTCATGGATCCAAAGAAAAAATTTTAAATCAAGATCAACACTGTTATAAACTAAATTTGGACTTTGAATAAAGTCCCCACAGACGGCGCCAGTGATGAACCTGGTTTTGGCCGTAGGGCATTACCTGGTTCGATGAGGCAACTTTGGGTTAGAAGTCACCTGCAAGTCAATGAAAACACAGGGGTGGCCCTGCGATTCACCTCCGATGCTTAAGTCAGTAAATAGCCTGAGAGCAATAATGTGTGGAAATGGAAATAGTGCGTACCTTTTTCCAGTAGAGGAGCTCTCCTTTTATACTGGTGAAGTGAGACCTTTTTGACCTAGATATGGTCGATTGTGATCCTAACTGATTTGGCCAAATCAGTTGTGATCTTGGTGGAAATCCTAACTGTCCGTTATTCTCGCAGATTTGTTGGTCAGGATACGGGAATAAGTTGTTTGGTTCCTGAGGGTTGCAGCAACGCCTTTTCCTATGCCTTTTCGTGAGCGCCAGTTTGTTGGCGTTCTCGACCGACGCAAGGCATTTGGTGTCTTAACCATGCTAGGACTCTTTCCGTGGACGCCTAGCTTTTGGCGTCCTCGATTGTCATGAGGAGCTTGGTGCCTTACTTGTGTAGGGCTCTTTTGGCGTTCTTGCCCAAGGGATTCCTTTGATGAGCCTTTGAGCGCCTATGGCCTAGGTCTTCTAGTCCTCAAGTCATTAGGCCTATTATCAGAGGTTATTTTCAGCTATACCCCCAATGTTGTTTTTGTCAATTATACCCCAAATGTTTTACATATGAGTCAATTATACCCAAACCTTGCATTTTTTTTTTGTTTTAAGGTCTTTGTTGGGTTATTTCTTTTTAAGCAAGTTTTAAATTTACAAAACCCAAGTGCAAGCGTACACTACCGAAGCAAATATAAGCTTGAGCACGAGATATCGTCCCACAGAGAAATTACTTGCGAATTCACTCTAAACACAGACTATAACGGTTCATTTAAGCTAAGTAACAAATACCGATAAAAGTGTAATTGAATAAAACTTAAATGAAATAAAAAGGATCCAAATTAAACACCGAAAAAATTCTTAGAAACCAAGTGTAAAGAACTTCTCTAGGATTGTCCCTACTTAGCAATCTCACTTAACTAATTAACTACTCTGATTATGGATTTACGATAATGGCAAAGCTAACCCGAAACTCTTAATCACCTTTAATTACCTTTCAGTCAATTATAAGCCTATTGAATCTAATTAACTCACCTATATTTCTATGGTAAACCAACTATATATCAATGCATTAAGTTCAAGTTCAATTGGGTTCCCCTAGGCTAATAGATATATCTCTATCCTATTAACAAGTTCCATTAGAAAATGAAATCTAAAGGCAATCAATGCAATATCTAGCTTCAATCAATCTCTTTTAAGCATAAATCAAAGCAATTCATAAGAATCCCCAAAATTGGTGGCCACACAAAGAAGAAGAAAACATAATACTCATTAATTGAATTTTAACACAAAAAACATCCATAATCAAAGTAATCAATCGGTTAATCTACATTGCTAAGAAGTTCTAATCCTAGAGAACTATGAACAACTAGCCTAACATTCTCACATAATAGAAATCTACAATCATGGTGAATCTAAGAAGAAGAAAAGAGAAGAAAAGAGGAAGAACCCTAAGAGAGAAGCCCCCAATCTTAATTTTCACAACCCATCGCCAAATCCACCAAAATTGATGTTACCAAGCAAGAATATAAGCTTTCCAAGAAATTTCGCACACCACTTGACTCCTAGGGTTGTCCTCCAGCCTCCAAAATAGTCCCCCTTTTTGAAATGACACAGACAGCCCTTAAAAACGCGAAAATCTATCCCCGACTCGCCTAGGCGAGGTGCAGATCTCCTAGGCGAGCAAGACTCACTTATGCTGAGCTATCCAGGGCTGGGCGCCTAGGCGTGCATGAGAATTTAGCAACACAAAAATCTTCGATTCAGCTCCGATTCGTTGCATATGGAGAACCCCGAACCTCTCAACATCTTCTAGACATTTTAAGCTTCGATTTAAGGTCCTGAAACATTCAAACCTCAATAAATTGAGTGTCCAAAATCGTTGGTTAACTTGAACAACATAAAACGAAAATAAACAAAACAAACACAAACACAAACTTAAAACTAAAAATTAAACATCTACAACTAATAAAACATTAAATACTCACTAATTAAGCTTCATTAACAAATAAAACATGGATAAAAGCCCTGAAATGACCCGAGATTAAGACTAGATAACTCTAGATTGTTAGATAACTCTAAATTGTTAGAGTTATCAGTCTTTAAGTTTCCATTATTTAGAAATCCTCCATTCTTTCAAGATTTTTCTTTCACATGAGTCCCTAACATATAACAGAACAATCCAGAATGTTTCCCATCTTTAACGAAACTGTCCATGCAATTGAGAAACCCCCAAAATCTCTCCCCTTTGTTTTTCACAGATTCGACAACCACACACAAATTCGCTGGTGAGCCTCGAATACAGAGAAATCGAGTAGAAATACCAATAGCTCTAGCTCCCAACGTTAACACACAATCTCCTGTGACGATAGGTGTCGTCATGTTAGTCAAAATTGAGAAGTAAAGTAACTTCAAAACCCCTTTCGAGAAATTAAAGAGGCCGTTGTAAGGGAAGGAAAAGATATGGGAACGACGTGATTTAGGGGAGACCAGGAAACTGAGGACGACGATGAGAAGGACCATGTCGACGAAAATATGGAAAGAGTGGACAACGACGATGAAGTGTCGTAGTGATGTTTTAGGGTAAGAGAATGAGGATTGTTAATGGCTTCTAAGGACTTGTTTGTTAACGATGACAAACATTCTGGACTATTATGTAATTAGTTAGGGGTTGAGGTATAATTGACTCAAATGTGAATCATTGGGGTTATAATTGGCCAGAAAAAAACGCTAGGGGTATAACTAAAAATAACGCCATACGTTGGGGTACCAACACTATTTTTGCCTTTTTGTAAATGAATAAACTTTGGAATAGGCTCGTTGACCAGACAAAAAAGTAGTGTTTCAAACTTTTACCAAAAAGTTAAAAAACACCCCTAAAAGTAAAGCCCTAAAATAAATATAGGAAAATAAATTTGTGCATTTAAAGAATTTGTTAACGGAGGTTTGACTAGAATTAAATTGAAAATTAAACACACCAACTACACTTGAATATAAAACTGATCAACACATGCTCATTTGGATTTTTTTTTTGGTCAGATGCTCATTTGGATGTAAAAGCACATTAAACCAGCTTTTTCTTTTATTTGGTGATATAAGCCCACTTGATTTCATGATTCCAGTCCATGCATGAGGTTAAGCTGTGCCAACCAAAATTTTCATCATTGTTCCCATCTTTCTTTGCTGTACACCATTATTGCATATTTGCATTGTGCTGAAAATTGATTTACTAAAGTTTGATGCTTGCACTTGATCAGCTCCACGACTCTTCATTATTGCGCCACTTGCATGTGTTGTACTTTTAATTGCTTAATGCTTTGGCAGCTTTGCATTGTTGTGCCACTATCCAATGCACTTTGAAGGCCCAGATCATTTTTTTTGGGCGTGTGTTGCAGTAGCTACAATAACTTCGGTTACTGTTCATCCACCAATTTTGCAATTTTATCCTAATTAATATTTTTGAGATTTCATTTTGGTCCCCCCGGTGTGATATGACTTGATTTTCTTGATATTTTCTTGCACCGGTTGAGAGTTTAAGATTCCAAGCCTTCTCTTCCTTATTTATTTTAGATCCTAAAATCTGAAAAATATTAAATTAAAATAAAATTAACAAAATAAACCATGAAAATAATCAAAATATTAAATATTAAATAAAAATATAAAAATCACAAAAATAACTTAAAATCGGCTCAAATCTCATTAAAACAAAATAAAAGTCTCTTACATAAGTCTAAAATAAGGCTTAAATTATTCAAATTTATAAACTAATCACGTATACTGGAGGAGGGACCAAAATGTAAAGTTTTGGGAATTAAATTATACATTTTTCATATTTTGAATTTTGTTTCTATATTTTTATACCACAAAAAATATTACTCATATATATTTTGGATGAGGGACAAAATTGTAAAATCTTGGGGAATGATGTTGACTTGTTGAGTTGGTATAATTTCAAGGATTAAGATAATTTTTTTAACTAAATTAATATAAATTATATATATAATATAATATAATTATAATATATATATATATATAATATACACACAGCTCACATGTATATATATAATAAATATATTATAATTATAATATAATTATAATATATATATATATATATATGTGTGTGTGAAAGAAGGGTGTGACTTGTGACTTGTGAACAAGAAAAAGTGAAAAAATAGTAAAAAATGATTAATGAAGAGAGAAAGTTGTAAGTGTAATAAATGAGGGTATTGAAAATTACCATTTTGCTAAATAGTTTTTTTATATTTGTATCAGAGTATTGGTAATTATAATTAGTTGAGTAGGGATATATTAGTAACTTTAGTAGATAAATGAGAGATATTGGAGTTATACTGGTGAAAAATAAAGGAGTGGAAGATATTGTCAAAACAAACCGCTAATAATAATGTAGTTTCAATATGATATTGTACCGGGAGATAAAGGAGAATTAAAGGAGAGGAAACGGCAATCCAAACGCACCCTTAGTTTTAGATTGCATTTATATTAAAAATAACAAAATAAATAAAATGGTAAATTACACAGAAGGTCCTGTGGTTTGACCCATTTACAGAAAGGGTCCCTGTGGTTTAAAAAGTGGCAAATAAGGGCTTGTGGTTTGCTACATTAACAAAAAGGGTCCTGAGGTACATTTCCATCCAAAATTTGACAGAAATCTTGGCTAAAATATTATTTTAAGACCCTAACTATTAATTTTTATGTGTTTGACTCTCTATTTGTATGAGAGAAGGACTTTGACAAAAAAAAAAAAGAAAAGTCGAACCCAACAAAACCCAGAAAGTTCGTGATGGAGATTGTGCCCTAGGGCCAATCATTTTATATGTATGGACATATTATTTGACTGATTTATGAATGATAAATTACGTCGTTATCATATTATTAGCATGTTTACTGTGATAACAATCCTTGAAGAATTATGTGATAATTATTGTAAACTGTCCCTGGTCGATTATTCACGTGGGAACGTGAAAGAACCAAGACCAGCATGACTTCGGTGTATGGAGATACACGCATGTGATGCTTCTCGAGAGTCATGGTGCAATTATGTAAAGGGTTACAGGTTGCTGGACCGACCCGGAGAGTCCTGCATGGGTTTAATCATAAGCTAGCCTCCCCTGTACACCTGTCACGATGCCCTTAGACCTGAGGTCTTCATTATTCCGGCGTTGTACATGTTGAACTTTGGCCTAGTCCAACGTTGCCCGTAACAGGGTAGCCATACAAGCTAGGTATGGGTTTGGTTGTTTGCCGTGCTGAGGAATGTGGTTGACCAAGATGGGATTTTGTCCCTCATTAAGTTGAGAGATATTTGACAAGGCTCCTCGATGAGTTTGTCCAAGGAATGTGTGGCCACACAGGGTAATGGGACTAACTCAAGGAATCGAGAAAGTTATGGTTTGGATTATAAGGATGATTTTCACATGCCTTATCCATGACCAAAATATCGTGTGACAATAGGGATTATGACAAGGTGGTACTAAGGCTAAGTCGTTGATGTTAAAACGATAACTCACGTGTTTTGGGTAGTCGTGATGGTTTGCTAGAGTTCGCTCTCGACTTGTGAGTCATGGAGATGGCTTGCTGCCAATTTCACATGAGGCCTACTGGGTCACACATGAGCAGGATCAAGATACTGTAATGGGACACGAATTAGGGTTAATTCGTGAGTCACTTTAGTGACACAATTTAAGACATTGTTGAATGTCTTAGGACATGAAGTCTTGTCTTAAATAATATCTACATTTGTGATATTTAAATTTGTTAGACAAAGTTTAAATATATTAATTGTTAAATAGTTAATTTGATTAATCTATTTACAATTGAATTCTTGTTTAAAATATTGGGGAATAATCAATTGACTAAGTCTCTTAAGAGTTAGGGGATTATTGATTTATTAAATTCTCTAATATTGAAAGATAACAAGAGGAGGGTGGCGCCTCACTCTTGAATTAATTAATAAAATATGATTTTGTTAATTTGAATTCAAGATTTAAATTTGAATTCAAGATTTGAATTTGAATTCAAGATTTGAATTTGAATTAATATATTAGGGTAATATTTTAATTCAATTTGTTAAGGATATTAATAAGGTTATAACTTCCTAAGAGTTAGGTTTATTATCTTATTTATTAACTTCCTATGAAAACACTAACGGGGTGGCGCATTCTTCAAGATTCAAATGCAAGATTTGATCTTGCATTTTGAATTTCAAGAATGCATTTTGAATTTTAAGTTAAGACATTATTGTAATATTTTAATTAAGAATTCAAATCCTCTTGACTCATTCCAACCAATGGGAAGTGTGCATTCTGGATTTCAAGAGATTGGAGGCTAGCACCTGAGTATCTGCCAAACTGTTCCTGTAGATTACCGGCAGAGGAAGGACACGAGTCTGTGGACTTCTTGGAATCCCGTTTTTTGAAGCAACCGTTTGAATTTAGGTAAACGTCCTTTTTCTTCTAGTATAAATACAAGTACTGGATCCTTTGGAGGAGATTATAAGTTTTGTAAAAATTTTAATTTTACCTTCTCCGCTGTGTTTTGCTCCATAATCTCCAACAGTTCGAACCCCAAAATCGGGAGTTAAAGTATTTCTCTCATACAAATAAGGAGTCAAACGCATAAAAATTAATAGTTAGGGTCTTAAAATAGTATTTTAGCCAAGATTTCCGTCAAATTTTGAATAGAAATATGCCTCAGGACCCTTTTTGTTAATGTAGCAAACCACATGCCCATATTTGCCCTTTTTAAACCTCAGGACTCTTTCTGTTAATGGGTCAAACCACAAGAACCTTTTGTGTAATGTACTCTAAATAAAATCTCTTAAAACTTTGAATTTCAATTTGATTTGATTTGATTTTTAAGATAACCCTTTCAATTTAATTTTAAAAATTTGAAAATTCAATATATTTTAAGAGAGAATTATCTTTTAAATTTTGAATTTTGATGTTTTTTTATTTTCATTTTAAATTGTTATTTTATTTCATATCATTAAGTTTATATATATACACACACTATATTATATGTCTGAGACCTTCTCTGGTAGTTGGTCATATAAAACTATAGTCTAAAATAAATATCTACAGCAAATATTTTCAAATATTTATAAAACAAAAATAATAAATAACTTCCCATATAATCCATGTTCTTCGTGAATTCCCCAAGAGTTGAGTTTAGATTTCAAAACTCTTTTTTTCTCATTTGTTTTATATTATTATACATCATTTATTTTCACTTTTCAATTATTTTTAATTAATTCCAAAATTTAAAATAAACTTTATGCTATATTATTTTTAATCATTTTTATTATTTCAAAATAAAAAAATATGAACTATTTTTATTTTTATATAATTTTATTCTTATTTTTATTGGTAAAAAAAGTGACACTTTGGTACCCTTTTGGAGTTATTTTGTAATTTTAACCATAACAAATTTTGCAAAAATTACATATTGACCCCTAATATTTTTAGAAAATTACAAACAGGTCCCTAGATACATATTATCTAGGGATTAAAATGAAAACTATAAAAATATTTTGGGAGTATTTCAGAATTCTATCTTCTGTCCTATATTTTTCAAAAATTATGTTTTGACCCCCAAATTTTTTTATAGTTTTCATTTTAGTCCCTGATAATATGTATCCAAGGACCTGCTTGTAAAATTTTAAAAATATTGGGGGTCAATATGTAATTTTTGTAAAATTTGTTAGGGTTAAAATTACAAAAAAACTCCAAAAGGGTACCAAAGTGTTAACGGAGAATACCACATGGTACCAAAGTGAAATATGACCAAACTACATGGTACCAAAGAGCAATTTACCCTATTTTAATTATAGTTTTACATGCCCTTTAGAGCACACAAAGTCCCTAATATATATATATATATATATATTACGTCAATGGTAATTTGTAATAGGAAGGCGGTGGATGAATTAAGAAATTAATGGACCAAGCAAGTTGCTATCCTATTCTCCTCTCTATCTCTAATAACAATCAATACGCATTTACAAGCAAGTTGCAAAATTATATCAACTTGCTTGATGATCATCAATCAATAATTAGCATTTACAAGGTCTTGAATAGGGATGACAACGAGTATTCGGTGATTTTGTCACTATTCGTATCCGTATCCATCTTATCAAATATCTGTACTCTATCCGTATCCGATAAATTAATATCCGTATCCGCATCCTATCCGATATCCGGTATCTGATGGGTACCCAAAATACCCGAAATATCCGAAAAAATATGGATATAGGATAAGATATTTTATAAATAGGATATATTGGGTACCCGATATCCATTATCCACCAACTAATATAAATAAATGAAATTATTATTTATTTATATTTTAAATTTATTTTTTTAAAAAAAAATGAAATATAAAATAACTAAAAAATGATTATATAAATATATATAAATATAGTTAATTAAATTTAAATAATTATATATTAAATATTAAATTGAATGTAAAATATAAAAGTTAAATAAGTCATAGGGTATCAGATATCGGGTACCCTATCTATCCGTTCATTTCGAACGGATATCGAGTATCCGAGGGCAATATCCGTATCCTATTCGATATTCGGTATCAGATAAATATCGGATAATTTTTTCAGACGGATACAGACGAGTACCCTAACTATCCTTAGAAATTGTCATCCCTAGTCCTGAGTATCTATCTCCCACTGAGTGCCACACTGTATTTAATTTAGCACACTAGATATATTTAAAATATAAACAGTATAAAAAAATATACAATGCCAACTATACACAGTTTAAAATGTAAAATATAACCTAAAATTACAGATTTGCATTGTCACTAGATTTTATTTATAAGATTAAATTATACTTTGGTCTCTTTTAATTTAGCCATGTTTTATTTTAATATTCTATGATTCAAAATGTGATATTCATGGCTATTGATATTTTACTTGATCTTTTTGAGATTCACGAAATTGAACTTAAAAAAGTCTAAGCAAGCACATGTAAGAACTAATTTAAAAATCTACCGCACATTTTTTTAATTTGTAACCAATATGAATATTTGAACTTTGTTATGGAAATATCATGTCTTTATAAGATACTTTAGTGACCCCATAAAAAAAAAAAAAAATACTTTAGTGACCACAGGACGCACGATGTGGGGCACCATGTGTAAATAATGCATGTATTCTGTCTTTCTTTAATGACCCCATAAAAAAAAAAAAAAGAAGATACTTTAGTGACCACAGGACGCACGATGTGGGGCACCATGTGTAAATAATGCATGTATTCTGTCTTTCTTTAATTACCAGCCCAGCATTAGACTTAATTAGTTTCCTAATACAGAATCTTATCAAGAATAAGAACCTCTACGTGAGATCTTAGAATTTTGGAGTGTAGTCTTGGGAGAGAATAGGATGGTGTTAAAAGTCCTTTGTGTTTTAGATAAACATTTTGAATTATGATAATAGGCCCAATGATTAGGAAGCCCAAATGATAAGGCTATCCTAGGCCCAGCGCATAACTGGCCCTCAACAGCCCCAAAGAGGCGAGAACACCCAAGAGGATCAAGAGCGCCGGGAGGTCAAGGAGCAACAAAGGTAGAACATCATGAACGGTGGAAAAACACTCCACAATCAATCAGGAATCAATCAAGGATCAATCCAAAATCAATCAAGATAATCACTCAACAGGACCTGCTCCCAAGATTGAGTCTTGACTGGTCATCACCATTAAGGCGCCTTATACTAAAAAGGAAATAAAGTGGGAGCCAAAGATCGTAATCAGATCAGCCAAGGATCACAATCAGATCAGAGAATTCATGGCAGAATCACGCCAGATTGCTCTCCACTAGTATAAAAGGTTAGACTTTTTCACTGACCAGGTAGACTCTAATACTCATTCAATTGGTATCCTTGAGCAACCCAGATTACTGACTTTGACCTTCAACCCAGAGTTGCCTCATTTGAACTAGGTAATGACCTCCGGTCAGAGCCTAGTTCATCAAATTAGTTTTAGACTTATATTATGAGTTTCTAGATTAGAATTTTTAGAAAATAACAAACTCAATCATTTTAGAATTTTAATTGTCATGTTTAGAATCTTCACATTTTATTGAATTTGTGGTTAAAATTTGGAATAGAATAGAGTTTAAAATTTCATTTGAGCTTTTGTGATCTGAATTCGACAAATGACACATTCGAGTGAGAACTGAAAGATGTTAGAGATAAAATTTTCAAAAACAAATTACATATTGAAAACCTACTCATTGAGACAAACCTAACAATAAAAATTTGGCCAGAGTGTACTTTTGATCTCATAACTTTTTCTCAGGTCTTAATTTGTTCGGCAAAACACCATTTCGTGCCCCTAACGTTTGCAGTGATTTTCAGTTATGCCCCTAACGTTTCATTTTGTTCAGACGTGCCCTCAATGTGAAATTAACGTTTCAATTATGCCCCCAATTTTGACTCAATGCCCATGTGGCAATTTTTTTTACTTATGTGTCATTTTTTTTGTCTACGTGGCATGATGACTGGACATTCTTATTTTTTATTCCAACGTGGCATAATGACTAAATTTACATTTTTGAACATAAAAATTGAGTAAACTAGCAAATCAGTCCCTGGATTTACATTTTTCATCATTTTCATTCATTTTAGTCCCAAATCCTCAAAATAAAATTGTTAAGTGTCCCAAAACTCTTCCAAACATTTCAATTTAGTCCTTAAAAATATTAAAAACCCTAAACCTAAACCCTAAACCCCATTATTTTCAATTCCCCTTCTTTTTCATCATGTTCATTCATTTTAGTCTCAAATCCTCAAAATAAAATTGTAAAGTGTCCTAAAACTCTTTTAGACATTCCAATTTAGTCCTTAAAAGTATTAAAAACCCTAAACTCCAAACTCTAAACCCTAAAACTATAAACCCTAAACTCTAAAAAAATCTAATTTGAGTAATTAGGTATCTCACTCATTCTTATCCCATTATTCTCAATTCCCCCTCTTTTTATTATTTTCATTCATTTTAGTCCCAAATCCTCAAAATAAAATTGTAAAGTGTCCTAAAACTCTTTCAAACATTTTGATTTAGTCCTTAAAAATATTAAAAACCCTTAAACCTTGAACCCCAAAACTCAAATTCCTAAACCATAAATCGTTCACCATTAAAAAAATTAGTTCATCATCAGTTGATCATCATCATCATCATTCATCAGTTCATCATCCAAAAATTAAAAAATAATCCTAAAAATTAAAAAAAAAACATTGTTCATCATCATCATCATCAGTTTATCAAAGGCTAAAGACACCCTCAACAAAAAAAATCCAGATCTGGCCGTCGCCCATTTTGCAAGGATGCGTTCTTCGAAATTTTCGTCAAATCTGGAAGCTAATCGTTAAACGAGTTACATAATCTTGTAATTCATATTCTTCCGATTCTTTTGGTCTATTTTGCGTAGTCCAAGAGCTTGTGTATCGCCGGATTGAAAATTTCACGTCCTTGAGTTCTTGAAATCGTTGATTTCGATTTATCAATTCCGGAAGCATTTTGGCCAATCTGATTTTCCAGATCTTCTCGTCTTAAAGAAACGATTCATTCTGTTGTTTGTTTTCCGGAAACGACGACAGAAAAACGCCTAATCCGGCGGGTTGAGCGGCAGCTCCGTTTTGGGCAACAGGTCAGGTAGCGAGAGGTTGAAGATGACCTCTTCGCTAAAACTGCCTTTTTGGTCCTTCCAGTTTTGTGAAACTTGCGTTTTGTTCCAGCAGTTATTTAAAAAAAAATGCCCAGTCATGTTGCCACGTAATCAAGTCAGACAAAAAAAATGACACATAAGCAAAAAAAATTGCCACATGTGCATTGAGTCAAAATTGAGGGCATAATTGAAATGTTGGTTGCACATTGAGGGCATGTCTGAACAAAATGAAATGTTAGGGGCATAACTGAAAATCACTGCAAACGTTAGGGGCACGAAAGGGTGTTTTGCCTAATTTGTTCCCATAACTTTTTTTTGTTATACTTTTGATCTTATATCTTTTCTTCAAGTTGTAGATTTGGTCCTGTGTTGCACTTTTGATCTCATATCTTTGGGTTAGGTTAGATAATTGGTGGCATACCTTTTGGCGAAGTTGTAGAATTAGTCTCATATCTTTGAATCAGATGCAAAATATGTCCTATATCTTTTGGTCTGAAGAGACTGACAATGAAATATTTTGCAAAGATATGAGACTAATTATGCAACTTGACCAAAAAATATGAGACTAAAAGTGATATGGGACCAAATTTGCAACCTTCTGCAAAGATATAAGACCAAAAGTGCAACAAAAAATAGTTATGAGACCAAATTGAGACCAAAACAAAAGTTATAGGACTAAAAGTACACTTTGACCTAAAAATTCTATTAAGAAATTCTTTTTTAGAAAAATTTGAATATTCTGGAACTTTCCACAAATACCAGAACTTGAGGCGCTGCAACTTATTTTGACCACCCTAACTTCCAAAAACTTGAGAACTACCTCACTAGCCCTTAAATTACTGAAAGTAGAGTGTTTTTTGAAAACCAAATTTTTTAATTATAGGTCAAATATTTATAGAAATTAAACAACAACTAATTGAATTAATTTAGCAATATATAAGTTTGCAGAAATTAAATAGTGTAGAAATAGAGAGAGATAACACTGATATTTATCCTGATTTGGTCTGAATGTTCGACATCCAGTCTCCTTGCAGAACAAGAGATTTTTATAAGGTGAGTTTCAATTAGGTTGAGAAAAAAACTTCAAGAGTAACATATTGTTCTGAACTCGCCGCATTCGTACTTGGAACGAGAAAAATATGATCAACTTCACGCAAATAAAAATAAAACAAACTACCCATTTACAGGACTTAATTTGGCCTCCTATGCTATGCTGACATCTCTAACGGATAGAAAGACTTATAAAAAACAAGTAGCTTTAGACTCGTTGGGTTCAAACTTGAAAAGAGATATGACCACATTTATTTGTTTAGAACAAAAGTGAAAACTATGGAGATATATAAAGCCAATCTAAAACAAATGAATAAAAACTACCGCACATATTTTTGATATGTAACCAATATATGAATATATGAACTTTATTATATTAGCAAATAATCAAATCAAATCAAATAGAGCAAACCCCCTTTTTGGTCCCTCAATTATTACTGAGTCGAGGAATCGGTCCTTCAATTGTGGGAAACTACAACTCAGTCCCTCAATTGTACAATCCCGTTTACGTTTTGGTCCCTCCGTCTGGTCCGTTAGTGATAGAGGTGTTAAGTGATGACGTGTCACTGTTATCTGCTTAGGTGGCCGTTAAATGCTTAGTTGAGGGACCAAATCCTCGACTCAGTAACAATTGAGGGACCAAAAAAGGGGTTTGCTCAAATTAATATCCAACTCATTTCCACTTGACACCTCATTAAAACTACTCTCTTGCAATTTGGTCCCAAAACCCCTAAATCCCCTAAAACTTTTTTTAATCCTCTTCTTCATCTTTTTCATCTTCTTCATTCATTTTAGTCCCAAATCCTAAAAATAAAATTGTAAAGTATCCCAAAACTTTTCCAAACATTCCAATTTAGTCATTAAATGTATTAAAAATCGTAAAACCCTAAACCCTAAAAAAAAAAAATCTAATTTGAGTTCATTCATTTTATTCCATTATTCTCAATTTATTAAATCATAATTAAAAAAAACATTTTAGTCCCTGAACCCTAATTTCTTCATCTTCATCTTCATCCTCATTCCTCTCTCATCTTTCATTCCTCACTTGCCAATCCTACTGCTTCAACCAAATCCTCAAACTTCAAAATGGCTCGATTCTTCAAATCCTTAAACATTCTCTCGCTCGATTCTTCAATTTCTGGGTTTGATTTTAAGTTCACAACCATTTTGGGCGTCGCGAGATACATTCATTCATTTCTTAGGGTTCGAATTCGAATTGGGGGAGAAAGTTTGGGGTTTCTTTCGATTTTGAAGAAATTCCGAGAGAATGCCTGCAAATGATGATGAAAACTCGTCGTCGCCGTCGTCGTTTACCCATTTCGACCGTTCGCTTTTGAGTCTCTATCGTGACCATCAGGTTCACTCCATGGATAGCTCAACGACGCCACATGTTCACTCTGTCGCGACTTGCTTTCTCTCTCATAAGTCTCTAAGCTTCTCGATTCCTTCCTTCGCTGCCACGAGAGCTTTTCGGCTGATGAATGATGATAATGATGATGATGATGATGATGATATGAACTGATGATGAACTTATTTTTTTTTTAATTTTTGGATGATGAACTGATGAATGATGATGATGATGATATGAACTGATGATGAACTAATTTTTTTTAATCAAGAATTGATGAATTGATGAAACTTGTGTAATCTTTGGTGATTTCTGGTTGTGTAGTTTTAGGGTTTTGTGGTTTGGGGTTTGGAGTGGATGAGAAGATGAAGATGATGAAAGATGAAGATGATGAAGAGGAAAGTAGGATTTAGGGACCAAATTGCAACAGAGTAGTTTTTTTAGGGGTTTAGGATTTAGGGTTTAGGGTTTTAGATTTTAGGGTTTAGGGTTTTAGGATTTTAGGGTTTTTAATACTTTTAAGGACTAAATTGGAATGTTTGGAAGAGTTTTGGGACACTTGAAAATTTTAGGAATTTAGGGTTTTAGGGTTTAGGGTTTAGAGTTTAGGATTTTAGGGTTTAGGGTTTAGAGTTTGGGGCTTAAGTTTTAGGGTTTTTAATACATTTAAGGACTAAATTGGAATGTTTGGAAGGGTTTTGGGATACTTTACAATTTTATTTTTAGCATTTGGGACTAAAATGAATGAAGAAGATGAAAAAGATGAATAAGAGGATTAAAAAAAAGTTTTAGGGGATTTAGGGGTTTTGGGACCAAATTGCAAGAGAGTAGTTTTAATGAGGTGTCAAGTGGAAATGAGTTGGATACTAATTTGAGCAAACCCCCTTTTTGGTCTCTCAATTGTTACTGAGTCGAGGATTTGGTCCCTCAACTAAGCATTTAACGGCCACCTAAGCAGATAACGGTGACACGTCAACACTTAACACCTCTATCACTAACGGATCAGACGTGAGGGACCAAAACGTAAACGAGATTGTACAATTGAGGGACTGAGTTGTAATTTCCCACAATTGAGGGACCGATTCCTCGACTCAGTAACAATTGAGGGAAAAAAGGGGTTTGCTCAATCAAATATCATATATAAGATACTTTATTGACTACAGGCTAGGTCGACGCACGACGATGCGGGGCACCATGTGGCAGTGATTTATTTTTACTACAGAATCCAATTTACGTTAATAATGTGTGTGTATATATATATATATATATATATGGATGCTCTCGTCCTCCTTCTTGCATCAATCTCAATTCTCAACCTCTATCACTAATCCTTTTCCCTCCATATTTCATACAGAATTAAGGGACAATGTATGTTTATATAGCCTAAAGTCCTTTATTTATTTGCTGTTAATTTCTTGCTTCTTGGTTTACTGTTAATTAATTTCGTGCTTTATTTCTGGATCTTTTAATTAAACTGAGACATTAATTAGAAGTATATTAATGATGCAGATACGAAAGAGATAAAGAGAAAGATCGATGGAGAACGGTAACGGATTTAGCACTGCATTGATTCTTGAACCATTTGCAATGAATGGAGGAGAGGGTCCTCACAGCTACGCTCAAAATTCAAACATGCAGGCATTTATTTTATTTTAGTCTTATTAATTTCAAATTATTCATCATATATATAAATATATTAGGGGGCTTTGCGTGTCTTCACGGGTACGCAAATATGCATACAAAATTTAAAATAATTTAATTAAAAATATATAACAAAAATATTGGTGGATCAATTGTTTAAATACATAAAAAAATGTTAATGAAATTATAAGAAAAATGAAAAAAAACATAAAATGAAATCATAAAATTTAAATTTTAAATAAAATGTTTATTTTTTAGAGAGAATTTTACTCTTATAATAATATCATGACTCAAGTCTTTAAATGAACATCTATAATGGCAAATAATCTTGGGATGGATTTTTTTACTGAACGTAGGGGATAGTTTTTTTTTTTATTTTTATTTGTATATATTTTGTAATGGGTAATGGATGTGGGATGTATTTTTTAAAGAACGTGGGGGGGGGGGGTGATTTTTTATTTTTATTTATATATATTTTATGTATTATTTTTAAAATAATTTATTTTATACTATAGTTTTAAAATATCCACTACCAAAAGACTCCTGAGACATATAATATACTATAGCTTTAAAATACGGACTACCAAAAAAGATGGTTAAGTTTGCTAACCATGTTCAAATGAGCAAAAAAACGTTCTAGTCTTCTAGATAACCATTTAAAAAGAAAGGCTAAAATCTCATTGTCATCTCAAAATCATTTCTTATTTTGTTTTGGTCCTCAAACTTTCAAATTTGTACTATTTTGGTTTGTGAGTCTTTTTCAAGTTTTTGCTATATATCATTTATAACCCGAGGACCATTTTTCTCTCAAAGTCCTATTTTGGTCCCTCAAGTTTACTCAAAGTTCCATCTTGACCCCTTAAGTTTTTTCTGTTTCATTTTGATCCTTCAAGTTTCCAAAAAGTTTCAGTTAGTCCCTCACCAATTTCCATCAATGTTTTATGTTAAAAAAAGGAAAAATTGATTTTTATCTCCCAAAAGTTTTATTTTTTTACATTAAGGTCCTTTTCCTTTTATAAATAGGATTAAATGTAAGAGAAAAAGAAATAAATTGGGTTGTAATGAATTTTACCGAAACAAAAGAAACGTCTTCTTCTACCTTCTTCACGACGAAGATGGCGGAGAAAGAAGAAGAAGATGAAGGAGACAAAGGAGGAAGAAGAATAAGACGACGAAGGAGGAGGAAGAAGAAGAAGATGTTTCTTTTGTTTGGGTAAAATTTATTAAAACCTCAATGCATTTCTTTTTTCTTACATTTAATCCTATTATAAAAGGAAAAGGATCTTAATGCAGCAAAATAAAATTTTTGGGAGATAAAATCAATTTTTTTTAATGTGAAAAGTGAATGGAAATTGGCTAGGAACTAACGGTGGAACTTTTTGGAAATTTAAGGGAGTAAAGTGGAACGAAAAAAAACTTGAGGGACCAAAACAGAACCTTGAGCAAACGTGAGGAACCAAAATAGGACTTTGGCCTAAAATTTTTCATTCTCAATCACAAATTGATGATAAAAATCAACCACAAATTTATTTTGCTAATTTGTGACGGAATAAAAAATTTTCTTACTTATTATGACACATAAAACAAAAATGATTCATTTCAACTGTCCAAGTTGGAACAAAAAATAATCTTAGAATCAAAACAAAAATTACCTCATTATTTGATAACATAGATTACATATAAAACCTTCAAATATGGTTTAATTAACTCAATAATATAATATTTTATGCTAATCTTAATCTAAAAATTAAATGAAATGTTTAGTTCTATTAGACTTATTGGTCTGGCAATGGGGTACTCTCAATGTCGGGTACCTTATGATGTCCATAGATATTAGATATCGAGTGTGGATTTGAAGAGTAAACTTTAATTATCCATTGGGTATAGGTACGTGTAGATATCACCATCGGATATCTCATATATATCAATGGACAGATAAGATATTTGATAATTGATACCCTAAATATATAATAAATATAATATTTTTAATATATTATAATATATTTTAAAATATTATGATATATATCATTATATTATATATATATATTTACCATTAATTAAAATATTTTAATATACAAAATTATATAAAAAAAATTATTTTAATATAAGATATTAGGTAAGAGATATCGGTATTATGTAATGGTTATTCAATATTGGTATTTAATATAGGATAAATATCTAATATCCAATATCCACTTTTTAGATATTTGGGGTGTTTTNAATATAATGGTTATGTTAACCTCACCTTAACCTAAACTTAAAGTTTAAGGAATTTTTTTTGGTAGTCGATCATTTAAAATTATAATATAATATAAATAAATAACAAATAAATATAAAAAGAATTATAATTTACACCCTATTTTTTAGAAACTCACTTTCATCAACCTTAAATCTTTATTGTTAATCGTTCATGTATAACTGTTCCACTATATTCCTCTATTTTCTTCTATTATCGTCCAATTATAATATTGAATCATAAATCTTTATTCCATTATTACATACATATTTGTGTGTTCGTTACGACACACAAAACTCCTAATATATATATATATATATGGTAGCGAATTTTGTGAGATAGTGAGATTAGAGAGGTTGTTTTTAATTTATTAAATTATATAATAAAATATATTTATTGTTGACTGAATACTAGCGAAGCCATGAGACATATATAATAGTATAAATATACAAAATAATGAAAGAGTTAGTAAAATTCTTATTTCTATTTTTTTGTTTCATTATTTTGCATTGTAAATATTCATTTTTTTATTACTAAGATAAAAAAACTCTAGTGGATTAGGAGAGTCAACTTTGGCTCATTAGGGTATTAAGCTATCACATTTAAATCACTTGCAAAATTGTAGAAATGTAAGGTTTCATAATTAATTTGTAGGGTAAATTACACTTTGTTACCTTGTAATTTGATCCTATTTCACTTTGGTTACTTGTGGTTTGAAACCTGACACTTTGGTACCCTTTGGGGCTATTTTATAATTTTAACCATAATAAATTTTGTAAAAATTACATATTGACCTCAGATGTTTTTTAAAGTTTTCACTTTAGTCCCTAGATAATATGTATCCAAGAATCTATTTGTAATTTTTTGAAATTTTTTTGGGGTCAATATGTAATTTTTGCAAAATTTATTATGGTTAAAATTACAAAATAACTCCAAAGGGTACCAAAGTATTAATGGAGAATACCACAGAGTACCAAAGTGTCAGGTTTCAAACCACAGGGTACCAAAGTGAAATAGAGTCAAACCACAGGATAACAAAGTGTAATTTACCCTAATTTATAAGTTGTTTTTAACTTATGATCTTGATCTTACTAGCAAAATCATCATAGAGTTTTCCTCTAAAATAGAAGGATCATACCATCATTAATTATTTATTATCATGAAATAATAAGATTATGAGGATGTGGAGAGAGATTTGTGAAAAATCTATTCAAATAATATTGAATTATTTGAAAAAGATTTTATGAAATAATCAGTTATTAGATTATCCCACTATCTCACATTATTATATTAGAATAACACACACACACACGATTGGGGATGGAGTTTTTTCCTATACAGAGAAAACTAAAAAACATCAGTGTGAGTTTTTGAGAAAATTTTGGTTTTGGAGCTCTAAGGATCTCTTGGAGTTTCATTCTACATCTCTAATAGTGTTATTTATTATGAGAAACATAGATACATAGATCCATGTTCATAATTGTGATCGAGTCTTCGCGTGGGTATGCCCCAAATCTTTGAAAAGGCTATGCTTAGTTGCTCAAATATATGCAAGCATGAGTAGGGGTGTACAAGACCCGACCAACCGAGTCTGAGGTCTAGCTTTTATAGACCTAGCACTACTCGGGGTATATTCATTTAAAAAAAAATTATATATGTTTTTTTTAATTTTTTATATGTATATTTATAGGCCAAAGTCTTATTTTTGTCCCTCAGTTATGCTCAATGTTCCAAATTGGTCCCTTAGTTATTTTTCATTCTATATTGGTCCCTCAGTTTTCCAAAACTTGACATAGTTGGTCCCTCAAACGTTTTCCATCTATTTTTTCGTTAA
Source organism: Chamaecrista fasciculata (assembly GCA_003254925.1). NCBI lineage: Eukaryota > Viridiplantae > Streptophyta > Magnoliopsida > Fabales > Fabaceae > Chamaecrista > Chamaecrista fasciculata. The sequence continues at coordinate 7,321 of QANZ01040107.1, read as the reverse complement.
ATAAAAAGACAAAATAGATTTTTATCTCTTAAAAGTTTGAATTTTTGCATTAAGGACCTTTTTCTTTATAATAGAACTAAAATGTAAGAAAGAAAAAATAACTAGGGATATAGTTTATTTTTACAAAAAAAAAACCCCTCTCCCTCCAACCACAACGCCAGATTTAGATTCGTACAGTGAAGAAGATCAATTTGTAGGGCTATGCAGGATTTTTGCCGCGCCATTTGCAGATTCCTTTATTTCACCTTCCCATCGATGGTCGACTACACGCTGACGTGGTACATTGGTCAAGTTATGAGAGATGGAAAAGGGGATTAATTAGGTTTTCAGATGCAAAAATCCAGCATAGCCCTACAAATCGATCTTCTTCTTCTTCACTGTGAAAATCTGAATCTGGCATTGATCTTCTTCTTCTTCTTCATTGTACGAATCTGAATCTGAATCTAGCGTTGTGGTTGTAGAGAGAGGGTTGTCTTTTTTGTGTGAAAATAAACTAAAAATCTATTTTGTCTTTTTATTTAACGAAAAAATGGATGGAAAACGTTTAAGGGACCAACTGTGCCAAGTTTTAAAAAACCGAGGGACAATATGGAACGAAAAATAACTGAGGGACCAATTTGGAACATTGAGCATAACTGAGGGACCAAAATAGGACTTTGGCCTATATTTATATTTTCGACTATTGAATACTTTTTTAATGATAAAAAATACATATGTATTAATATTTTTATCAATTGTATATTAAAAATACATAAAATATAATTAATCTCAATTAAATCAATATTTTTTTAACAAATAAATCAAATTAAATGTCTTTATTAATAAAAATATCATTAAATTGATCTATAATTACCTCTTTTATCAATATATACAAGTTAGAAAAACATATAAAACCAAAAAATGGCTTAAATAGAAAATATAAAAATTTTGAAAAAAACAATTTGGCCCAGCTGGGATGACTCGGTTTGTGTCTAACCAGGTCGGGTGTCGGGTTCGACCAAAACTTAGCCTGACTCGGCCCGTGTACATTCCTTAGCATGATTCATGTACTTTTGAAGGATGATTAGCATTAATAAATTATTCTTTTTACTAAACTAGCGACCCTTTTATCATTTGCATTAATCCCTCTTTAAAATCTTACTACACAAGCCTTTTTGCAACACGGAAGCCATAGTGGCTTATGTATATATGTATATCTAATTACCCATGTACACACGATATCTGCATGCAGAGATTAGTAATTGTGGCAGCGAAGAATGTTGTCCAAAGTGCAATCACCAACATGTTTGACCCAACATCTGTTTTTGCTTCTTCTACAAAACCAATAATCCGCATTGTAGACTTTGGCTGCTCCACAGGGCCAAACACCTTTATTGCAATGCAATATATGATAGAAGCAACACAACTTGTATACCAATCACGCAATCTAAGTACTCCAGAATTCCATGTTTTCTTCAATGATCAAGAGTCTAATGATTTCAATACCCTCTTTAAGAAGCTTCCGCAAAATAGAAATTACTTTGCATCTGGAGTTCCTGGCTCTTTCCGTGGACGCCTATTTCCAAGGAAAAGTCTTCATTTGGTTTATTCAAATGCAGCACTCAATTGGATATCTAAGATGCCTAAAGAGCTTACAGATAGAAGTAGTGGCGCTTGGAACAAAGGGAGGATTTTCTATTCTCGTGCTCCAAGAGAAGTTTTTGAAGCTTATGAGAAACAATATAAGATTGAGTTTGAGTCATTTATGCATGCAAGAGCGCAAGAGGTTGCGAGCAATGGGATAATGGCACTTGAGATACCTGCTTCCCCTGATGAGGTTGATGTCAACGATGATATGTATAATGGGATAGATTTAGATCTCTTGGGAGAATGCTTGGTGGACATGGCAAAGTTGGTAAGTAAATAGTAATAAATATTTAGCTTATCTTTCTTTTTTTGATGTTAAAAATGCTTTGAATACATAACTTTTTCTAGTTTTTAATTAGTTTCAGGTTTTGGGAAATTAGGTTCTTCCTAAGCCGCCAAGCCATGTACCTATGTTGTTTTTTATTGAGAAATTAGGGTTCTTATAAAAAAACAAAAATCCTACAGTCTATTATATATATATATATATATATTAGTTAAGGTTCATCAATAAAAATAATGTGTCAAAAAGTCTTTAGCAAGACCTACATAATAAATAATTTTTTTGTAAGATCAATCATTGAATTAGTTAATACAAATAAAACCTATTACTTAAAAAAAAAACTTTAGGATATGTATGAATCACATACATATATATCTTGAAATTGATCGAGGTATAACTATGAGACTTGTTTTATTAGTTCGATCCATACTTTATTATGTATCATGTGATTAGCATGAATCTCATACATAGAAAGGACCAACCAAGAGTAGGAATACAATTAATATATGTTGCTAATTAATGACTTGATTGATGTTGTCATTAATTGCAGGGACTAGTGAGTGAAGAAAAAGTGGACAATTTCAATGTTCCTATGTTTTTCCCACGTACGAAAGTTCTAAAGAAAACACTTGAAAGTAATGAAGATTTTAGCCTGGAGCAATTGGTCATTTTGGATTCTAGAAAACATGTTAAAGAAAGCGTGAATATGTTTGTCTCTAACCTAAGAGCTGCAATGGAAGGACTGATTGAGAAGCACTTTGGAGAAGGAGTTGTTGATGAACTTTTTGAATGCTACGCAAAGAAAGTTGAGAAATTCCCAAAAATCTTGAATTTGGACAATCTCAAAATTGTTTCGGCTTTCGCTATTCTAAAGCGTAACATGCATGCGTGTATAGCTTCTTAAGTTTTTGTTCCTGGATTGAGAACCTGAATACCAATAAATCCTCACTAAAATTGATGTGTTTAGTGGTGAAATCTACCTAGGCACTCATTTTATTGAGTCTAGTGTGTAAGTGTGTTTATTAATAACTAATTGGTACTTATGATATCAAGGTTACGTTGTGAGATGTTTGATATAACGCTCTTCAAAATCATTTGCATTAAGATTAATTTTTCCATTCATTTTTTCTTTTCTTGTTATGATACAAATTATCGTATAATTTTATCGATGTTTTTAAGGAAAAATTATACTTTGGTACTCTGTGGTTTGGTCATATTTTACTTTGGTACCTTGTGGTTTTAAAAGTGACACTTTGGTATCCTGTGGTATTCTCCGTTAACACTTTGGTACCCTGAGCTTTACTTTTGGAGCTATTTTGTAATTTTAACTATAAAAAATTTTGCAAAAATTTCATATTGACCCCCAATATTTTTGGAAAATTACAAATAGGTCCCTAGATACATATTATCTATGGACTAAAATGAAAATTATTAAAAAAATTTGGGTCAAAAAATAATTTTTGAAAAATATAGGACAAAAGATAGAATTACAAAACAATCCCAAAATATTTTTATAGTTTTCATTTTAGTCCCTAGATAATATGTATCTAGGGAGTTGTTTGTAATTTTCTAAAAATATTGGGGGTCAATATGTAATTTTTTCAAAATTCGTTATAGTTAAAATTACAGAATAGCTCAAAAAATAAAGCTTAGGGTACGAAAGTGTTAACGGCGAATACCACAGGGTACCAAAGTGTTGCTTTTTAAACCACATGGTACCAAAGTGAAATATGATCAAATCACAGGGTACCAAAGTGTAATTTATCTTATTTTTAATTATAAAAAAGATCTAGTGACGATGAAAATCTATAATTTTAAATTATATTTTATATTTGAAATTGTGTATTTGGCATTCTATATATATGCTAACATGACCTAAATTGGTATGATCCATAGTATTATCATCTCAATAAGTTAGCTACTAATAAATCAATTTCATCAATACAAATAATGTGTCAAAGGTCTTTTGCATCATTGCATGACCTAAGTAATAAAGAATTTTTTATAAGTTCAATCATAGAAATAGTTAATATAAATAGAACTTACTATTTAAAAATCTTTATGAATCTGATACATATCTTGACATTGATTGAGGTAACCATGAGACTTATTCTATTGATATAATCCATAGTTTATTACCATGCAAGCATGAATCTCATTCATAGAAAGGACAAACCAAGGGTAGGAATGCGATTAAGATATGTTGCTTATGGATTGATCGATCTTGTCAATATTAATTGAAGGCACTAATTGTTGGATTATTTTATAATAATCTATTATGTGACTCATGTGACTAATGGATCAGGTCTAATTAAAGGGAGGCTCAATGTGATGATTGTTGGGCTTAAAAGAATTTAGATCCTGGTAGGGTTTCAAATGCCCTTCCCTCTCTCTTCAGAATCAACCTTACATTTTGACATAAGTGGATCAAGTGATAAGGGGAGTTCTCAATCATCATTAGAGAACTAATAAAGGAAAAAGGGTAGAGGGAAGAAACTTTCTGTTCAAAATTTCAAAGACATAGATGAAGGTACATGTTTCTTTACTCCTCAAGATGAGTTTTAGAATTTTATCTTACAATTGTATCAGAGCAAGGTTTTTTTATATGGCTTTTAGATATGATTTTATTAGAGTTTTCCTATAATCATCTTTGAAAGATAGTCTACGTGATTATGATGAATAAATCAAAGATGAAACTATAATAAAATATTTTTATATAAATCTTTTCCTCTAATGTATATATATCCAACTATTAGCTCTTTACGAATTAAGGAGAATCCCTATTATGAGTTCCGTGTATTAGATGGATGAATTCACTGTGATTTTAGAAAATAGATGGAACTTAAGTCTGAAAAGTAATCATGTACACTAAGGGGGTGTTTGGTACACGGATTATTTTTTCAATCCCGGGAATCACATCCCCAGGAATATGATTCCCAGGAATAAGATTCCTAGGATTATAAAAATGTCTGTTTGGATGATTAAAATAATCCTAGGATTATTTTGCAATATTCCCAGGAATATTACAATCTTATGTTTGGTTCAACTTTGATATTCTTGAGAATGTTTAATACTTTTACAAATATGCACTTGACTTTTTATTCTCAACCAACCAATAGTTTATCAAATGTAGAAATTCTTCAAAAAAATTCATGAGAAAAATACTATATCATAATTAAAAATTTTAAATAACATTAATAGATTCATGAGAAAAATACTATTTCATAACACAATGTCCATAATTCTCAACATAATAAAATTGTCTAAAAAAATCTCACTCAACAAAGAGTTGTAAAATGACAAAAATGAAAAGTGACCGGGGTTTGTAGAGAAAGAATTAATTAATTAGAGGAAATTTATTAGGGGAAATAAAGTAATTTTGGATGGGAAAAATAATCCCATGTCATGGGATTAGACTAATCCCACCCCCTAGGGTGGGATTAGAAAATAGCTATTTTAGGAAATTATCCTATTCTTGGGAATACAATATTCCCGGGACTAATTTTCCAATCCGTGTACCAAACACGGGATTACTCTAGTCCGGAGCTCATAATCCCGGGACTATCTTTTCAATCTGTGTACCAAACGCCTCCTAAGGAACTGAAAAATTGTGGGCCTCTTTTATTGTGCTGCTAATATTAATATATAGGGTAAATTACACAGAAGGTCCCTGTGGTTTGTCTCATTTACAGAAATGGTCCTTGTGGTTTAAAAAGTGACAAATAAGGGCCTGTGGTTTGCTCCGTTAACAAAAATGGTCCCGAGGTATACTTCCATCCAAAATTTGACAAAAATCTTGGCTAAAATACTAGTTTAAGACCCTAACTATTAATTTTTATGTGTTTCACTCCCTATTTGTATGAGAGACGGACTTTGACACAAAAAAAGAAACGTTTCATAGTAATAAATGAAATTTCACCCTTCAAGTTTAAATACACAGTAGTTTGGGTATAATTACAAAAGGATCCTTGAAATTCTATTAACTCAGAACTATCCCTTTTGTATCCAAATTTGTTCTCAACCGAGCCCTTGATTAAGTACAGATTGATCCAGAAACTTTGTCATCTTTATCGAAATAGTCCCTAGTTCAACTCAAAATCCCCTCTCCCTTTTTCATCATCACTCCGGCAGCCATATACAGTGGGAATCTAACACCAAGAGAACAAAAACACAGATACACATGAAAATCGAAAATGAAGAGGAAGAACACAAACCCAAAAAATCAGAAATGCAAAACGAGAAAGCAATGCTCAAAATCGATCATCTCCTCCGTTCCTCTCGGCACCGGCGTCGGCGCCTTCTCTCTCTCTCTCTCAGTTTCACTTTTGGAAAAAACCGAAACTGAACCCAGAAAGTCGAATCCTAAAATCAGTCCCTCAAGTCACCATTTATAGGCGAAAATCGAATCCTATCATAAATATAAGGGCAGGCAATTGCACGTGGATGACACACTAATTCGCGTCTAGTTCGAAATCGAGTCCTGATTCGGGAGGCTAGGGTTGTATTTGAGGATTTTGGAGATTTTCTAACCGAAGATTGAGCTAATGTATGTGTGATTCGAGTTCTCCCAAACGTAATAAGAAGCTAAGGAGAGATTACAACCATACCTGCAATTAGCTTCGAGTCTGAGAATCGAAACCAGAAATAATAGAGAAATTTAGAAGCATTTGGAATGAAAATGGAAACGAAGTGAAAATATATATATAGATAGATAGATAGATAGATAGATAGATAGATAGAGAGAGAGAGAGAGAGAGAGAGAGAGAGAGAGAGAGAGAGAGAGAGAGAGAGAGAGAGAGAGNGAGAGAGAGAGAGAGAGAGAGAGAGAGAGAGAGAGAGAGAGAGAGAGAGAGAGATGAATGAAGTTCTTCGAACCCTTTTTCTTCTTCTTCTTCTTCACCGGATCGCCACCATTCTCCAATATGGACTCGCAATCACCGTACTGATATTAATAATAACAATATTAAGATATTAGAGTATTGATACTAAGCTCAAGGGTGAAAATTTTATTTATTACTATGAATTTTTTTTTTGTCAAAGTCCTTCTCTCATACAAATAGGGAGTCGAACACATAAAAATGAATAGTTAGGGTCTTAAAATAGTACTTTAGCCAAGCATTTCGTCAAATTTTGGACGGAAATATACCTCAGGACCCTTTTTATTAACGGAGCAAACCACAAGCCCTTATTTGCTACTTTTTAAATCACATGGACTTATCGAACCAATTATGACTATATTAATTGGTCATATTTTTCCATCTTTTATTATCTAATTGATGCATAAATGACCGTTTTCATAGCTAGTGTTGTGCCAAGGTATTGGATTTCGCTTAAGCATGAAAGCATGCATTTTGTAGTGTTTTACCATTAATATGTTGGAGATTGTGCCCTAGGGCCAATCATTTTATAAATATG
>QANZ01040089.1:14419-25549 GCA_003254925.1 Chamaecrista fasciculata | reverse complement strand
CATATTTATAAAATGATTGGCCCTAGGGCACAATCTCCAACAATAAGTACTTGAGCAAACAAATGTTATAAATTTATGGAATAGAATATGAAATGCAAAAATTCTAAAACTGTCAGTTGATATAATAAATGTTGTACTAATAAAAATTAAAAATCCATATCTCCTTTTTTCTGTTTCAACAGAAAAATTAATGGTAAATTCGCAAAAGGATGCCAAAAATGAATTTAAGGGCTCCACAACTCAGAGAATCCCACATGCCTGTCAAAAAGAATATATCATTTGCAAGTTTATATGGATAATTCATGAGTAATTGAAATAAGAATGACGAAACACAACTGGGCACCCGAGTGAATGCCTGATATCCCTTTAATATTTCCAAAACAATGGCCTAGTTAAAAAGACAATAATATACTCAATATTTAATAATTCATACCTCCTTTTTCTGTTTCAACACAAAAATGAATGGTAATTTTTCAAAAGGATGACTTACATGAATTTAAGGGCTCCACAACTTTGAGAATCCCACATGCCTCTCAATGTCAATCCAGGTATAATATAAGTATTAATAAAGATTGTAAATTAAAGTATTATAAACTCTGTTTGCTACTGATAAACTTTCCACCAAAATTCTTTTACAAAAATATGGCAAAAATTTGGATAAAAAACGTTCTAAACAATCTATCATCCCCATAATATAAGTATTAATAAAGATTGTAAAATTTCGGATTATAATATACTTCTTTTGGTCTTAGACTTGGCTTCCGAGCTAATGGAGCTCTCTGCAACAGAATTCAGGGTCCCTTGCTCCAGCATGAATACCTTCTTCCTGTCAATAAAGTCATTTCCCCCCAAGAAAACATTCTTATCAATTGCCTTCTGAGATCTAAAGTTGGCCCTATAATCCTAGATTGTGACTTTGACTAAGAGAAATCATGAGAAATCATGAGACACATGTTGTACAATCAATTTTGTGGCAGCAATGGCATTAACTATTTCCTGTTGACTAAGCATGTCCCAGCAATGGACAATTTCATACTGAAGCATAGGGAGAGCCACCTTCTCCACCAAATTGGGCACAAGTTCAAGGTCGACATCATCATCATCATGCACAAGATCTTTTCAATCTTCACGCAAACCATAAGTGAACAACAATTTATACCTAAATATGAAGACAGAAGGAAAACACATTATAACTAAATGGAAGATAAATAGATAGATAAAAGATGTACATATATGTACACTACAAAAAAACCGGAATTTAGCGACGGTTTAGAGTCGGGTTTAGCGACGGTAATGACCGTCGGCAGAGATCTAGCGACGGTTGCCAAAACCGTCGTTAAACACAGCGTCGGGAGCCTTTTAGCGACGGTTTTATCAACTGTAGGGATCACTATCGCTAGATAAATCTTAGCGACGGTTGTGACCGTCGCTAGACTCAGCCAAATTCGCTCTTCCTAAGCTTATTTGGCGACGGTTATAAGCGTCGCTATATGCTGACGATTATAAGTGTCGCTAAAACAAGGTAAATTCCGCTCTCCCAACTTGATTTAGCGACGCTTATAACCGTCGGCATCTAGCGACGCTTATAACCGTCGTTAAAACAAGTCGGATTTTGCTCTCCCCAATCATATCTAGCGACGCTTATAACCGTCGTTAAAACAAGACAGATTTTGCTCTCCTGAATCATATCTAGCGACGCTTATAACCGTCGCTAGAAATATTCTTCATTTTTTTTTATAAATTCCAATAAAATTAAAATTAAAATTAACCTAAAATTAATTTTAAATTAAAATCAACATTACAAAAGATAAATTGACAACAATCTTGAACATTTCATAAAATATTAAATTTATGTTATTAAAATTAAAACATTACAAAAGTCATAACATATATATGGCAAAACGTCATCCTAACAACATCACAAACGTATATGCATAATCATCCTAACAATTAAATATCAAACTGATTTCAAAATATTATATGTTCACAGTGGCGACGGGTCATGACTAGCTCCAGATGATGGTCTATTTTCTCTTGGTGATGCTTCTGTGCTGCCTACATCAGGTGGCTGTAAAAAAATTTGAAAAATTGTAAGAATACATAAATATATATATATATATATATATAATTACTATAGCATATCAATCATTGAAAAGATAAATACTTACTAGACCAAGAAGCGAGGAAGGAATCTTAAGTCCCATATGCTCAACTAGATACTTAAGTATGCCATCTGTTCGAGCTTGCTCACGAGCTCTCTCAGCTTGGTCACGAGCTTTCTCAGCTTGCTCACGAGCTCTCTCAGCTTGCTCAAGAGCTCTCTCAGCTTGTTCATGAGCTCTCTCAGCTTCTAATATTTCAAGCTTTTGTTGCATTGAAGCTAACTCAGAACTTCAGCCACAAAAACAGAAACTTGCACAAATCCAAATATGGCTTAAAAGTGCTAAAATGACCACTTAAATCCATCCAAATCCAGCTTCTCACTAATCCAAAAGCATATGATTTAGCCCTTACCACTATTGCTCGTGTCTCATCGTTCGCATAGCTCCCATCTTTTCTCTTTTGAGCATTTATATAAACTTCCGCACGACCCACCTTTTCACCACCTCGTTCCGTCTCCTATAAAACAAATATAAAATTAGAAATAAAATAACATCTTAGTTAAAACTAAAGCACTAAGTCAAAATTAAAGTTCACATCACCATCTCATCCTTTCTTCGAGCATAACTTTTTGATCCTCCAGCGTGAGGATACTTCAATTTACTACGATTTTGCTTGTTTTTCTCGCTCATTTCCTACATAAAGAGATAAGGACTTGAGACTATAAATCACAAGGATGAAACAAAAAAATCTAAGAAATTAACAAATAAATTACAATGCATTTTGCTGATAGTCGATAATCTACAAAACTTATCCATTGGTCTTCAGATACTTTATTCGGACGATTAGCCAAAATTGTTTCTCGAGAATCGAATTCACCAAACTTCTGCTTGAAAAGTCGATTTCTATAATCTTTTCGACGCTGACCTAGTGTTTTCCAAGCCCAGTCCAATCCCTCACTAGTCTCAAAAACAATCTTGCTCTGCAATTAAAATCATTAACCAAAACCTCTTTAAATAAGTTGAACATATAACAATTAGTAATCATTAAGAAAATTATATACCTGTATCAATGTCAATGCATCATTGATATATTTCTCGGGTACTGTCCTCCAATCAAAAAAATGAAGTGGAACCAAATCAGTGTCAGTGGCAAGATCTCCTAACCAAACTCCAACTATACCACCACCGTTCTTAGTCCCTTGTCCATATTCATTCAATGGACACTTAACCCTTTTTTCTAAATTCCACAATTGTGATGCCTTCATGTTTTCCCACCCATCTTTTCCATTTGCATCTGTCATGCAAAAAAGAAAAAAATATTAATATATGTAAATTCCATTATATATATAACAATGCTTCATATCTATTGGACATTCACTTACACTCAACTTGAACACGCCAATCACTTTCCATTTCACGATTAGCTGGAGTTATTGGTGTGAAAGAAGTCTCATTAGCAGTTGTATCATCTTGTGTTTGGGAAGTGGAATTCACATGTTGAGAAGTGGACTCAATGTGTTGAGGAGTAGAGATAGCGTGTTGAGAAGTAGAATCAGCACGCTGTGAAGTGGCGTCAACTTGCTTGGAGATTGAGCCATGTATTTTTTGAGCAATTTTGGCTATCTTTGCTCGAGACGATCGTGGTCGTTTAGGTGGCATCCTGAAAGAAAATATACAAGTTTAGCGAGGAATATGAGTAATAAAAAAAATGAAACAATTGCTCCGATGAACTGTGAATTCAAGAACTCTAAAATATGCCCTGTTCACTTAAAATCCGAAAACAAAACAGAGGAATTGAAGTCACAACTCCCTTATCGACAATATATAACAACTTGAATAATTTTGATGTTATAGGTTCTTACCAAACCACCTAACCAGTAATTTTGTTCTTGCTAGGTCAATATGGGCCTATTTCTCATAAAAGTACAGCCCTAAATTCCTTATTACTGGTGTCAAATTAAAATTCTCTGTCACTATGAGAGCCAGAGTCCTCTCTTGATAAAATAAATTGACTGGAAGCAACATAACTATGGAAGAAAACTTCAATGTTAAATATAAAATAACCACCCAGATAAAAATAAGGAGGTTAAACAGTTCAAACTTTGTTTCACTCCCAATGGAAACTTTATAAAATGCAGCCTTTGCAAATGATAAATGGGAGTACCTTTTTTCCTTTCAAGTTCTCCTCTGAAACAGCCTTTCCACCAAATGATTCCTGCAGCAGTTAGAAGAACTAAGGATAGAGCAATAGCTCCTATTGCAATGATCTTATTAACTGCACTCTTCTTTTCACCATTTGGGCAAGGTATAGAATCTGGTCATAACACAGAAAGACATCAATGAAGTGAACCAAAACCCTCATAAAACCCACAATCAGTGACAGTAGATAAGAAAAATTACTAACTTCTCCATCAAAATCAATCACATACTTATTATCATCCTAATAAAGGGATATAGATGCAACAGACAAAATATACAGATTCTATATTCCCATTATAGAAATAACGAGATACTTGAGGTCAAACTAACTAACATAACTACTTCTAGAAATAACTAATCTAACAGAAAACCAATTCTAACTGAAAAACCCAGCTAAACAGCCAGGCCTAAACAGAAATTAGTTACATAGCAAACCAGAAAATTAAGAAAAATTATAGTATAAATAATAGAAAACAAGTCAAAACTAATGATTCATTGACAAGGAACCCAACTGGGAATGGTAGATAATATCTGCCCACACTTCATTCCTTGGGCACTCTCCCTTAGTTTTGGGTTTTAGGCAAGGACCTGCATCTTTCTAATTTTTTTTAGATCTCCACAATTACCTTTTCTCTAACTCAAGGACTGAAAGCAGATATCACGAATTCAAAATGTTTTCTTGAAGAGATTTGTCATTGGGATTGATCAATATATGTTTGATTTCTCAACTCAGACCATTTTCTTTTTAAACTTTCATAATAAAAGGATTACTAGGGACCTAGTTCTTCTATGTGCAGCACATGTCTGTCTACTGCTCCAAACTGCCAAAAAATGATTATATAGCAAATCTTCTCACCACTTTCCTACTCTTCCCCTTCCAATAGATAGACCCCCATAATTATGTGCCCATCATGCCACGAGCGTTAAAGGGCAAATCAATTTGTGGCACTGCCCCAAACACCATTAAGTAAGAATTGTGCTAAAACCAAAGCTCAGAAAAGCTAAGGAAGTTGAGCATGAAACTAGTCACAAAGATCCCAAAGAGTCAAAACTGTTTTCCAAAGACCAAGGGGCACAAACGATGTTGATAGTTTGTCCAACTATTTCTGGATATAACCACTTTACTACTGTTACAGTTCAAACCAACCTTTTTCTAGATTGAAAGTGTTAAACAAACATAAACCCCACATTATCCATTACATTCTTCTAACTTCAATTGTTCAACAGAGAAAAAACTTTCTTATATATTAACACAAAAAAACAAAAGAAGAAATGAACAGAATTGTCTGTCAACTCATGTTCAATTTGTAAGACCATTGGAAACAATAGCAAAATGAACTTGAACCACGTAGCTGGCAAACAACCATAAACTCAAACAAATATCTCACAGATGACAGACCGTTGAAGCCCACACTATCAATCACATCAATAAGATCAGAAACATCATTAAAACGCATATTTTCTTAGTAACATTCTTTACATTTCGAACAGCTTTGTTCAACCAGTCTAGCTTTAAATCCCATGGTTGTTGTCAAAGAATCAAAATTAAGCACATAGTTTTGCATTCACACTGCAAGCCTACTATTCATCTAATAAATTAAACAATTCAATCATTTCAACATTGGCTTGATTGGTTCAAAAAAAAACATTGGCTTGAGGCTTGAGCATCACTGAGGAGACAAGGGGGAACGAAAGCCTTACATATGAAAGTTTTGTCATCAAGAACAGTATATTGAAAACTCATTATAATGAAAAGAACTTACCTAGATGACATTCAGAATTCCAAAGCAGCCACTTCGTAGACCACTGAAATTCAAATCAGAAAACTTAATAGTCAACCTCTTAACACTTTTTTACTTTTTTGCAATCTACAGATCCCTTTGACAGATAAAGTCAATTCAATAATTGGAAAATTTTAATGCAATTTCTTGTCAATCTACACTTTAATACCAGTCTTGGCAGCTATACGCACTGTATCACTTATGATCTTCCTAAATGGTACAAGGAGGGAAACTTCAAATGTCAATGCTTTTTTAGGCTAGAGACCACATAGATATATAGTAAGAATGATGAAAATGCAATGAGCAATAGTATGCTTCACCTGCTGGAAGCTGGATGGTTTTCTAGAAATTACAGAATCTTATGTTCTCAAACCTTTATTTGATCTCTAAACATTGATTTGGTCACAAGAAAAGAAAAAAAGTTAGCTCTGTATTGTAATTCTCAAACCTTTATTTGATCTTATGTTCTAATTATTGGGATTTAGAAGCATCATATTCAGCATCCAAAGCTCAAGTGGAATCAAATTAAATGCAGACTATTTTGGATTGATATCATGTAGCACACTGCAAACTGGAAACAACTAGCAGATTGCAGTTTTCCATTTACCAACCAGGCAAAGTTAACATCGAAAGAAGCATGAAAATGAAAATGAAAATGGCGAAGCCTCCATGAACTATCCACTTGTTAAAAAAATGGCAAAGCTAACATTAAACTTACAACACAGCGAACATCAAAGTACCTGAAGCACGACGCGAACCTTGTTCTTCCCTCTTTCCCGCTTATCAGTACAAGGTTGAGAATAAATAATAGGGTGAAGACAAGTCGTCGACGTCGTAGTCGAAGTGGCAGAATGTCACATACAGAGCAATAGGATCGATTACGACTACGGAAAGCTCGGAGGGAGCGTCACAGAGNGATCCGTTCGGGAATCATAGGACCTAGGCGTTTTTAATTATTTTATTTTTGCTTCCGCTGCCTTAGGCGCCTAGGATTCCCAACAAGAATGAAAATGGTGCAACGTAGATTTAGGGTCGAAATGAAATTGGCGCTGAGATGAAATTGGAGCAACGTCGATTTAGGGTCGAAATGAATTTGGCGCTGAGATGAAATTGGAGCAATGCGATTTTCGTTTAGGGTTGGGATTTCAGTGAAAATGAAATTTAGGGAACATTGGCGCTGAAAATGAAATTGAGAGGGAGGGAATAGTGAAAACGTTTAGCGCCCTTTCAATTCCTCGACGGTTCTTCGTGGCTTCACCGACGCTTCATCTGACCGTGCGTAGAAGGGACCAATCTTGTGTCTCTACCGACGCTTGACACAACCGCGGGGAAATAACCCTCGCTAGATACCGCTTTTTTTGTAGTGGTGGTGAACCCACCACCTATCAAGAGGCCATCGTAGATCCCAACTCAGAGAAATGGGTTGAAGCTATGAAGGCTGAGATGCAATCCATGTACGACAACAAGGTGTGGACCTTGTTTGCTCCACCTGAAGGGGTAAAACCTGTAGGGTGCAAGTGGGTTTTCAAGGAGAAAACTAACATGGATGGCAACGTCAACGTCTTCAAGGCGAGGCTGGTTGCGAAGGGATTTACGCAACGTCATGGTATAGACTATGACGAAACGTTTTTGCCTGTTGCAATGGCCAAGTCCATTAGGATCCTCCTTGCCATAGCTGCATATTATGACTATGAGATATAGCAAATGGATGTCAAAACAGCGTTCCTTAACGGATGGCTGCCCGAGGATGTATATATGATACAACCTGAGGGGTTTGTATGTCCTGAGGCTCCAGACATGGTATGCAAACTTCAGAGATCCATTTATGGATTGAAGCAAGCATCCAGGAGTTGTAATCATCGTTTTGACGAAGTAGTCAAAGAGTTTGGCTTCTTGCAAAACCCTGACGAACCTTGTGTTTACAAGAAGGTTAGTGGGAGTACTATCGTATTCTTGGTACTGTATGTCGATGACATACTACTTAGTGGAAACGACGTTCCAACCTTAGAGATTATAAAATCCTGGTTAGGAAAATCTTTCTCAATGAAGGACTTGGGAGAAGCTGCCTATATTCTAGGCATTAAGATCTATAGGGATAGATCTAGGACGCTTCTCGGATTGAGTCAGAGTACATACTTGGATAAGGTATTGAAGAGGTTCAATATGCAGGATTCCAAGAAGGGATTCGTCCCTATGAATCATGGACTGACCTTGAGCAAGAAACAGTGTCCGAGGACACTTGTTGAGCGAAGGCGCATGAGTGGAATTCCCTATGCCTCGGCCATAGGATCCATCATGTATGCCATGTTATGTACTCGACCTGATGTGTCATTTGCCCTAACTATGACGAGCCGATTCCAACAAGACCTTGGTGACGATCATTGGATCGCTGTCAAGAATATCCTTAAGTACTTGAGAATGACTAAGGATGAGTTCTTGGTGTACGGTGGAACTGATGAGGAGCTATGTGTAAGGGGTTACACAGATGCTAGTTTCCAAACCGACCAAGATGACTTTAAATCGAAGTCAGGATATGTGTTTCTCCTGAACGGTGGCAGCGTGAGTTGGAAGAGTTCCAAACAGAGCACGATTGCTGATTCTACAACGGAGTCCGAGTATATTGCAGCATCGGATGCGGCAAAGGAGGCTGTGTGGATTAGAAAGTTCATCTCCGAGCTTGGGGTGGTTCCGACCATTTCTGATCCCGTAACCCTGTATTGTGACAATAGTGGCGCTATTGCACAAGCCAAGGAGCCATGGTCCCACCAGAGGACCAAACATATACTCAGACGTTTTCACCTTGTCAGGGAGATGATTGACAGAGGTGATGTGAGGATATGCAAAGTAGCAGGCGCGGACAACGTTGCTGATCCTCTGACTAAACCTCTTACAAGGGTTATACATGAACGACATGTATCGTCGATGGGGATTAGACACATTGATCAGTGAACCTAGAGTAGGAAGAGCTAGATTAATGATTGTACCCTAGTGCAAGTGGGAGTTTGTTGGAGATTGTGCCCTAGGGCCAATCGTTTTATGTAAATATGTTGAGAACATATTATTAATTTATGGAAGATAAATTAATGTGTTATCATGATTATTAGCATGTTTACTAAGATAACGTCCATGATGAATTATGAGATAATTAATCTAAATTTGTCCCTGGTCGATTATTTTTGTGGGAGCAAAAATGAACTAAGACCAGCATGACCTCGGTGCATTTGATGCACGCACTAGATGCTGGGACGAGAGTCATGGTGCAATTACGTAAGGTGGTTACGAGTTGCTAGACTGACCCAGAGAGTCCTGCATGGGTTTAGTCATCAGCTTGCCTCTCCTTGTACGCCTGTAGTGATGCCTTAGACCTGAAGTCATCATTATTCAGGCGTTGCAGTTGTCAGGTTTTGGCTTAGTCTAACGCTGCCCGTAACAGGGTAGTTATAAGGGCTAAGTACGGGTCTGGTTGATTGCATTGCTGTGGAATGTGGATTGGCCAAAATGGGATTTTGTCCCTCATTAGATGAGAGATATCTAACTGGCGCCCTCGATGAGTCTGTCCAGGAAAAAGAGTGGCCACTCAAGAATTGGGACTTACTCAGGGAATCGAGAAAGTTGTGGTTTGGATTATGGATGACTTTCCTGTGCCTAGTCCATGACCAAGATATCGTAGGACAATCGGATCTCTGACACGGAGGTACTGAGGTTAAGTCGTTTTAGTAAAAACGATAACTCACGTGTTTTGGGTAGTTGTGATGGCTTGCTAGAGTCCGCTCACGACTTGTAGGTCATAGGGATGACCTGCTGCCAACTTCACGTGGGGCCTGCTGGGTCACACACGAGTAGGAACAGAACACCATTAGAAAGGGACACGAATTAGGGTTAATTCGTGGGTCACCCAGGTGACACGATTTAAGACACAGAGGAAATGTTTGATACATTATGTCTTGTCTTAATTGATCTACAGATGACATATTTAGATTTGTGGGACAAATTTAAATCTAAATAATTGTTTATATAATTAATGGGATTAATTATTTACAATTATTTAATTAGGAAAATAATTCAGATAATGTTCCTAAGAGTTAGGAAATTATTGAATTATAAAATTCCTAAATATATTGATGAGGGTGGCGCCTCTAAGGGATTATTTGAATAAATAAAATAGTTTTATTAATTCAAATAATAAGTTTGAATTCAAAAGATTTGATGGAGATTTCAAAAGATTTGAATTCAAAAGATTTGGTGAAGATCTCATCTCAAGATCTTTGGTGAATCAAAAATAAGGAAAGTTTTTTATTTATAAAATTCCAAAGAAAAGGAGAGATTGAGATGGCGCCTTCTTGTGGGTCCCAATGGGAGATTTGATCTCTCATTTGATTCTCCAAGATTGCATTTTGAATTTAAATTGTAATATTAGGGTAATATTATAATTATAAATTCAAGTCCTAAAATAATTATATTATGAGAATATCTTGATTTTAGGAATATTTAAATCACCAAATTTTACTCTATAAATAAGGGACAAGTCGACTTGCCCAACAATGCATAGCATACCAACCTTAATTTGATTTTCCTCCTAAGAGTTAGAGAGAGAAAATATTCCTTTGCACACACAAGAGAGAAAGTCGACTTTCTCTACGAGTTAGAGAAAATTCGACTAAGCTCTATAATTAGGGTTTGTGAGAGAAGAATAGGCAAGAAGGAGTTCTTGTGGGGGGATTCTTCTAAGCGCCACCTCAATTGCTGTTTCAAGAAGGAGTTCTTGAAGTCAGAGGTGTTGGGAAATCACAGAGGGAGCGCAGCGGAAGGAAATTAAAATTTTTGGACTAAAACGCAATTAAAACTAAAAGCTAACTTTGTGATTCCTTCCAGGATCCACTAACTATGTTTATACCAGATTAGAAAGGATGTTTACCTAGTTTTGATCGGTGACTTATCGTATTCGCGAATTTGAGAAGTCCACAGAGTGTCCTTCCTCTACCAGTAATCCACACGAGCAGTTTGGCAGATGCCTAGGTGCTAGCCTCCTTCACTTCTTCCCAAGTGAA
>QANZ01040089.1:0-12755 GCA_003254925.1 Chamaecrista fasciculata | reverse complement strand
ATGGGAAACCTTGGAAGACTTATTCTAGGAAAAAGAAGAGAATTATTACTTAGATTTTATCATTTGACTTCTACTATTTTGTTGTTGGAATTTGTTAGCTTTTATATTTTTGGGAACCAGCTTGCTTTTATTATTGTCTTGTGAATTGTTATGTGGCTTTATTATCTTTGACTGAGCTGCACTTATATATGTAGCTCCCCTGTATTTTGAGATCAGACTTGATAATTATAAGATTGATATTCAGATTTGCTCTCACATCTCCCTCCCTTTCTTTCTCTCCCTCCATTCTTTCTCCCTCATATCCTTGCATTCTTCTAAGTTTTACATCAGCAAGTGTGTTAGGTTGATTGAAAAAAGAAGTATGTTTGGCATGTAAGAATTGCTGGTTGTGTGTTTGACGAATGATGGAGTTGTTTTTGTTATGGTAGAGATAAAATTATGCTGTGTGAGTTCTGTTTATTATTCTCAAAGTGATTCTATTTGGATGATGGAATTGTCTTATTGTCCTATGGATTTGTGATTAAGTGGGATCTCGTGTCCTACCGAGAATTTCCCCAAATTCTCACTCCTACACTCCGCTTTGTTCTTGTGTTGCAAGAAAGGGAGGAACCGGGCAGAGGTGCATTCGGTGGCACTGTTATAGAATTCTCAACTGTTGTGGGAATTCCTTATTACTGTAGTTTTAGCGTAGTTTGTGTTTTTTTTTTCTTTTTATGTTTTTAGAATTTTATCATCTGTATTGGGCCCTGCGAGGCTGTTTCAGAGGCGGAGCCTCTTGTATTTGTCAAATTTTGTAAAGAGATGTAGAATTTTTTTTTGAAGATTTAAGGCCAATGAACCTCCCCTTTATGTTAAAATGATGTTTTATACATGTTTTACATGTAAGGATGTTTCAGTATACACACTCCATTGCTCCTTGGAATAGATGAATATATAATGTTAGATGTAAAGAATCTAAATTTGTTTTTTAGAATCAAACAATGCAATTCTAAATTCAAAGAAGGAAATAATTAGTGAATCTTTAAGCCTATCAAACAGAAGTTCTTAAGGCAAGAAATGTGAAACAGTACAAGCCTAATATACGTGTTCTGAAAGGGTGCGTTTGGTACGTTGTCATCTCATACCAACCATCTTATATGCTATGGTATCTTGGATGTCTGGCGTTTGGTAATGCCATGATATCGTCATACATCGACATCCAAGATAACACCCTCTTATCATATCAAAGCAAAAAGGGTGTGATCTGATAACAACACAAAAACTATGTTATCTAAGATGACAGGATTTGCAAAGGCATTTTTTATTTAAAAATTCAATTTTACCCTTTTTTATTGATTTTCTCTTTAGAAAACTTACTATTTAGTCCCTAATAAATTTATACCAAGTCAATTAGTTTGTCTATGAATAATCAAAATATATGACTCAGTCCCCGAATATTGCAATTATCAATGATTTAATCCTCGGGTAAAATTTAGGGACCAAAAATAAATAAAAATTTATTTAGACAATTTTTATATTAAAAGTACTCTTTATTATATTATAATAATTTAATTATTTATCAGTATTATAAAATAATTTTTTTAGTATATAAATATAAATGAATATATTTTTTTGAAAATTAGTTACATATTAATTTTGAAAATATCTATTTATGTTTTTAAGATGTAAATAGGGGTAAATTGGTGCAAGAACTATGATTGTTTCTGGCCAAATTGGTGCAGAAACAATCGAAACCATCAGCAAGACACAACTGCAAATTGTTCAACAGACTCTCCTGAAACTTGTTCGACAAAAACTATGATTGTTTCTGGCAAAATTGGTGCAGATGAATGCATCATCATCCCTCACCTTGTCTAACTAAGCAGAACAATCTTGAATCAGTAACTTTAATTTCTTGGCTATATATCATGAATAAGAAACTTCTTTTCATTAACCTTAAATTAGTAACTTACTAATCAAAAGTCAACCTTGCAATGATGACAAGAATATTTTTGTACCTGAATCTCCAAAGGATGTCCATGAATCCCCATTCGCCGGTCTATCATGCAAGAACCATCAGTTACTAATAATGTTGGGAACATATCAAAACCATCAGCAAGACACAACCGCAAAATCATCTTTATTCCTGTTTGCACATCAACTCTCTCCTGAACTGAGAGATCACCAGAACATTTTCCGTATGCTCGCAATAAGATGATCCACCACAATCCTAAGACCAAGTGAGAGAAATAAGTTTAACAATCAAATAAGTGTTATAGCAAGTGAATTTTAGTCTTTGCTATTTATACAGAATTTGTTAACCAGATTAATTATTTTACCAGAATCAACAGGAGCAACACGGCCAATTGCTGCCTCTCCAAAGTCTGGATCCAAAATCTCCTCTGTTGCAGAATCATCACCATCCAAAGGAACTGTTCGAACCTTAAAACTAGCTGGCATCAACCCTTGTCCAGGACTGTGACAATCCATTGTTTTCTCCCAGCTCTGAAATATATATATATATATATATATGACAAGAATTTTAAGAACCATCCAATAATAATATTATACACTATGTGATCTTTGGAAAAGAAATGCTACCAAGGAAACACTTAATTAGCAAAGCAAGTAATATATAAAAATTATTTAATATGGCTACATGGATATTGTAATTGTTTTCAGAAAATGTAACGTATAGGTACGACACTATATACTGTATAAATAAAGAATATTAAATATTTGGGTAAATTACACAGAAGGTCCTTGTGATTTGGCCCATTTACATAAAGGGTCCTTGTGGTTTAAAAAGTGGCAAAGAAGGGCATGTGGTTTGCTTCGTTAACAAAAAGGGTCCTGAGGTATATTTCCGTCCAAAATTTGACGGAAATCTTGGCTAAAATATTATTTTAAGACCCTAACTATGAAACTTTTCTTTTTTTGTGTCAAAGTCCTTCTCTCATACAAATAGGAGTCAAACGCATAAAAATTAATAGTTAGGGTCTTAAAATAATATTTTAGCCAAGATTTCCATCAAATTTTGGACGGAAATATACCTCAGGACCCTTTTTGTTAACGGAGCAAACCACAGGCCCTTCTTTGCCACTTTTTAAACCACAGGGACCCTTTCTGTAAATGGGCCAAACGACAAGGACCTTCTGTGTAATTTACCCTAAATATTATAACAATTTTCACAACATAAAAGCAAAGTAATGAGTCTCATATGATATATAATCAATCGAAATATTGATTCAACTTTCAAGTTTTCTAATATGATCTCAAAGATCAAATAAAGTAATTTTGTTAAGAGTAAGAATTAATTTCAGATCACAAATATTTAGACTTGCAAATGCACTTACAATTTATCCAATATGCTCCAAAACTTTAAGAAGTGCTCAGAAAAACCCCTATATAGGTACCAAGGCTTGAGTCAAGATAAGAAGTACCTATGCTTCATAGATTAATAGTTACTACTTACTACCACAAAAGTTAAAGAGAAGACAGAAAACAAGAAGTCTTCAATGGTAGTAGATACATGAATGTGTACATTTATAATTGTAATGACTAATGAATGAAATAGCTTTTGCCTGGACAAAAAAAGTACAATGAGAATACTTCAGCACCATCAGATAAGAGTTTAAATTACACATGTCCAGCATGTGACTGAACCAAGTTTTATAAAATTAAGCTCCATGTTAGGCTTATGTCATCATCAATATTATAAGATTGAACAATTACCTGCAACTGTAGTGTGTAAAGAATAAAATTCCGAACAATATCATACTCGCCCTTCAACAGGAATGCAATTCCAGAAGGAATGAAATCACGGATAAAGACTTGGTCATAATTCAAAGCATTGGAACTGGTTGGATCCTTTGCAGCAATAGTTCCAATAGGATTGCCACAATAATAAACAACAGACTCCCTTAGTAAATCCCATGCTTCTTCCTCTACAGAGTCGAGGCTAGTCTTACCAATGGTCTCTGTGATTGTTCCATTCGTACCTTGAGAAGTCAGAACCTGGTTTCCCTCTTTGGACTGCTGAACATCATTAAACTCCTGAACACTCATCACATTTTTTACAGAATTTACTTTCTCAGCACTATCCAGAAACCAAGCTCCATTTCCATCTCCGGTGGTTAAGCCACTAACATTTTGCTCCTCTTGGCATTTGCATGTCTTCCTTCTATGCAAACCAACACCCATCCATTGAAATTGATGTGTTACTGACTGACTTTGCAGAAAGCTAGAACACTTCATTAAATGTTGATGATTTGAAGCTCTCTTCATCTTACATTTTACTCTCAACTTGGAAGGAAATGTTAGTTTTGAAGAATTGATACATGGATCCTTATGTACAGTTTGGGGCACAGTCCTTGATAGAATCTCAAAAGCTGCATTGGAGGTGCCCAAAGACATGATGCTTTAAATGAAGGAGCTGTACAAGCTTCAAGTTTCCAGCCTGTATAGTACATATAATAATTTATAATTAATCAGAAAAAACTAAAAAGTATTCCAAAAATTTAGGTTATATTGCATTTTAAATGGTTAAGATTACCGTATAAAAACAGCAAATTGCAATTTGGCACAGAGGAAAAAGTAGTACATTCAAGAAGTACCAATATTGACACCAATATGGGATACATTATGATATGGACACCAACATGCAAGATATTTAGTGTTTATATGCAAGCACAAGTTACTCTTGGATATGCATCAGATACGATATGGCTCTTCATTTGAAGTATCACTGTATCAGTGCTTCATAGGGTATAGTTCAGAGCCAATTTTAAAACTTTTCTCAGATGACAATTGTGGGAAAAAGAATCCTGGCTTTTTAGTTTAACTTTCATAGAAACCAAACAGCTTACAGGTGCAAGAAGAAAGCATGCCAAATAGCAATAAAAATAACATTTAGACAGACCAAAATTTGAGACATTGAGTCATATAGCCAAATTAAATCTAATTGGTTCATGAACTCAAGGTACAAAAACTGAAACTAAATAAACCCAACCAGAAGAAACTCACAACTTAGGATGAATTTGGGAAGTTTTGAAGTTTGACAGAAATACTGCAGAGCATATAGTAATGAGAGGCAAAAATAAAAATATATTAGTGATGTCCATCACTAAACAAGGATATATGTTGGTAAAACAAGTTTGCACCAAGTCCAACTCTATTTTGTGCGTCTGATAGAACATGCTGCCCAATATACTGATATATTGATAAAAGATAGAGAAACAGTGTCTAAGGTATGCAGAAACACCACTACAAGATAGAAATCATAACAAGAAATTGACAAAAGATAAAGAAACAGTGTATCATGTATGCAGAAATACCATTACAAGATACAAAACATAACAATCAAACACCCAAATCACTTTAGCTTTCGAGAGGCCAAGTCTCTGCCAAAATACCTTACCAATTCCCTGTCTGAAATCTTCCCAAAACCCTACTCTAATACCTTCTAGATGCTGCCACATGCACACTCACAGCTAGCACTCAGAAACTGTTATGCCTTATCATTTGCTGTGGTCCCGCCATCCAAAACAGATCCCATTGGGCCACCAGTCCCTAGCCCATTTGATATAGGATCCTCTTGAACCCTCTTCTTGCATATCACAACCATTTAATGGAGTCAATATCACATCAGGAATAAAAGGTCTACCTTATAAGCTCAACTGAGATCCTTGACATTATTCTAGGCTAACCATGGTATTCCCATTTGCCATCATGATTTGTACAGAACTCAGATCCTACATTGGAAAATTCAATTTTTGAGCCATCTTTGTATCCATAAATCGTGTGTAGTGTGTACTATAGCTCTCCACTAATGTCTGTATCAAAATTCTTCCTACCATCCCTTGTAATCTCATAGTTGGAAATTTAGGGTTTCCTTTGATGGCATTTAAAGAGATCTGAAGATCAAGCAATGGCTCTTGCCATTGACATTCCCCCAATTTCATCATCAATTGTATTATCAATCCTCATAAAAAAAAGTAAAAAATAACAATAATAATAATAAAACTAGCATCCTCCTTCACTGAAAGAAGCCAAGCCCAAGGGTGAACTTTTTGTGGCAGAAATAACATAAATTCTTTGCTATGATGGTCCTCAAATTACTCAGGAATTGTTGCATTATAAGCAGCCTTACTCCCCATGGTTGATGATGCTTTGCTAGATTAACTTGAATAGCTTGCTTTTGAGGCTCCTGTCTCAAAGCTAAGTCCATGTTCACTTCGTGTAGCAATATAGCATTATACATTGTTGTGGAACTGAACAATCTTACTCCAAGTGCAATTTCTCCTATAAACCAGTAACGTAGTGCCATTGTCAAGTCTCAACTCTGAACATAACGCAATCTTGATCCCAATGTAGGACCTCTTTGAGTCTTGAACTTGCATTCTTGCAATGAGAGGCCCTCTGGCGATCGGTCTCATGGCAATATGGTTCTCCATTTCTCGAACAGCAGATTTAATTCTTCCAAGAACAAGGATTGTTCAAGCTGGCCATACAACTGAAGCCTCCAACTCTTTTATCAACCTTCTATAACAACTTAGCTGACGGACTTGGATCCTCTTTAATTGGGATCCATACATTTTTCTGCAATTAGGCAATTTTCATGGGCAAAATTGTGAAATGAGCTTCTAATTTTAATGAAACTCAACATTTCATTTTTTCCAATTCAATCTGTTTGTCTCACAATTACAAAGAAATGCAGAGGGACCAAATTCAAAGGATCCAGATTCCATAGCAGACATAATGCCAAAGTTCCTCTCATACCCAAACTTAACGACTGTAATGGATCATAAATCATAATACCCTTAACTCTAATTGTTTGTCTAATAGTAGAAAAATAATAAGAAAATAAACGGCACCATTACTCCATTAATAAAAAACTCTTGACAATATGATAATTGTAGACTGTAGTTTAACATCGAAAGAGAATCATTCATCATTCTTTAAGTAAAAACAAACAAACAAAACTCAGCGATCCTCAAAAATGCATTCACAATCACTCAGCGCACAGTTTCAAAGTTGCACAAAAAAATCATTGATAAACAAACTTGTGTAGCAGAAACAGGGAGAGAATGTGAAACTGAACAAAGGGAAAGTAGAAGAGAATATTACGAGACCAGTCGAAGAACAGAGTAGCGGCGTCGGCGCTAGACGGCGTTGTTGATACCGGCGATGCACGGTGGCCGACGGTGTTCAGTTTTTATTTTTTTTTTCTTTTTTTATATATATGCTGTGAGATCCAATTATCTTTCTTTCCAGTTTCTCTTTCATATTCGTAACTTGATGACTGATGAGATTCGGGATGATCGGTAGGGTATGGGTAGGGTACTATGATACCCGGACCCAAGTGGATATCAAAATCAATTCCCAGGTCCATATCCGTTGGGTAGTTTAATCCCCCCATACCCGCATCCAAATCCATAAAATTTTTAAAATAAATTATTTTTTGTTAATAGAAAATTTATATTTATCTAATTTTTTATATCTATAACTACTAAAAATAAAAAAATAAATCATGAATATGAATATATTAATAAAATATTTTAATATTTATAAAAACTTTAATATTTTTTAAAAAGTGTTAAAGTATTATATATTTTATATATATAAATATATTTATTATTACTAATGGGTAGGGTACCATCATACCCGAACCCATACTCATTAAGAATGGGTACGGGTTTAGACCCATACTCATAAGGTAAATTTCAGAGTCTCCATTGGATATGGGTATTTTAATCATCCGAGATATTATTATTATTTTTTGGCCTGATTGATGAGATATTCAGATTGGTATCATCTTGTGGTTGGTATTTTGCTACATCCACTTTTTCTTTACAGCACGTGACTTAATATTGAGAAAACACTGAAATCTCTTTGCCTCCAAAAACAAAAAATGCTATCAAGTATGGACACGGACATCAACACAGACAAAATGACACGTTAAATTATTAAATTACACGACAAGATACGACATATATTTATATATAAAAATAATTAAAAAAACTCAAAAATTTTGATGAATACTTTAAAATTACAATATCTATTTATAATATATGTCATAAGCATCACTATTTTTCTATTATTTGTCCTGTTAAAGTATAAAAAATTGATTTCATATTTTGAAACTTATAAATATATGTTGTGTGAGTGTAGTAGAGATGTCGGACACAGACACTTGTTTGACACAGCGACATGCCTTCAAAATGAAGTGTGCATATCTCTTAGCCTCTATGTTAATTCATATTCAACAAATAATCGATTTTTTCTTAACAAGAAAGTTAGTTTTTTTTTTTTAAAAAAAAAAGCATGAAAAAAATATCTAATAGTTTTTTTTTATCCTGAAAAAAAAAAAATCTAATAGTTGACAGCACGTTTGTGGGGTTTTTTTTTAAAAAAAAAAGTCAAAGTCCTATTTTGATCCCTTAAATTTACTTAAAAGTTTTATTTTGATTTCTCGAGTTTTTTATTCCATTTTGGTCCCTCAAATTTTCAAAATAGTTTCACCGTTAGTCCCTGACCAATTTTCATCCACATTTTTTGTTTAGAAAAAAAAAAAGAAAAAAAAAATTTAATCTCCCAATTTTTTTTTTTGCATTGAGGTCCTTTTTCTTTTAGAATAAGATCAAAGAGTAAGAAAAAATAAA
The DNA here is from genome assembly GCA_003254925.1 of Chamaecrista fasciculata. Classification (NCBI taxonomy): domain Eukaryota; kingdom Viridiplantae; phylum Streptophyta; class Magnoliopsida; order Fabales; family Fabaceae; genus Chamaecrista; species Chamaecrista fasciculata. Next base: position 4,113 of record QANZ01040089.1, on the reverse strand, counting down.
TAAATTGGAGTTGTAATCAATTTTTCCCAAACAAAAATTCTCCTTCTAAAAATTAGACTTCTAAAATATTGAATTACTAAATTTTGTATCTTTCATGATCAAATATATATGTCCATTGAAGGGAAAAATATCACAAGGGTGTTGAGAAAGCTTTTTTTCCCCTATACTATTGACGTAAATTTAAATTATATTTAGAATTTAGATTGAGTATTAAGGTGAGGAAAGAGAAAGAAGGGGAGAAAATTGGAAATTGAATCCCCTGAAATTATATTTAGATTGACGTAAATTTAAATTATATTTAGATTGAGTATTAAGCTTTGTTTCAATTTGATGAAATTTGGAGAAAGATGTGCTTTGTTTCATTTGATGAAATGATGTGCTTTAAAAAATGAAGTCACCACGTGCCGAAATTTTAATGACGAGCACGAAATTCAATAACCAAAAATTGCTCAATTGCAGAGAATTCTAGAATTGTCTCGAAATTTAAATTATATTGACGTAAATGTTATTTTGGTGTTTAGATGTGATTTTAATGAAATGATATGATATTGAAATTGTCTCGAAATTTGTGTTATCCGAGAATTTGATATTAGAGGTTGGATTGGCTATATGATATTGGAGGTTGAAGGTGTGAGGGAGGGACCAAAATGTAATTTTTGGATACTGAATTATAAATTTTTGGAGACTGGATTATATATTTTTCCTCATTACTGTTTTTGAATTTTATTTTTAGATTTTTATATTACAAAAAAAAGTACTCATATATATACTAGAGGATGGAACAAAATGTATGTTTTTTTGTTCTAAATTATATATTTTTTCTCGTTACTGTTTTGGAATTTTGTTTTAAATTTTTACACTACAAAAAAAGTTACCCATATATATACTGAAGGAGGGAGCGAAGTGTATATTTTTGGGGACTGAATTATAAATTTTTTCTCATTAATGTTTTTAAATTTTTATAGTACAAAAAATATTACCCATATATATACTGGAGGAGAAATCAAAATGTATATTTTTGGAGATTAAATTATATATTTTTTCTCGTTATTGTTTTTGAATTTTGTTTTTAAATTTTTACACTACAAAAAATATTTTTTTTGGTAAGTCACTACAAAAAATATTACTCATATATATACTGGAGAAGAGACAAAAATTATATTTTTAAGGTCTAAATTATATATTTCATCTCATGGAATAAAATGTAAATGACATGGACTGAATTATTTATTTTAAATTTTCTCACTAAAAATACTATGAATATAATTGAAAAAATAGAAGAAGGATTATCAATATATAAAAAGTTATATATTTTGATGACTCAAGTATTATTGTTGAGTTGGTATAATTTCAAAGATTAAAATAATTTTTTAAAATAAATTAAATATATTATTATATTATTATATTTATATATATACACACACCTATGTGTGTGTGTGGCGTGTATATATATATATATATATATATATTATAATTACAATATATGAAGGTATTGAAAATTACCATTTTGCCAAATTATTTTTTTATATTTGTGTTAGAGCATAGGTAACTATAGGTATTTGAATCACTTGAATGTGGAATTTGTAGAAACCAGCTTCTGAGGCATTCTTGCAATGATATTTGGGGCTCTTTGGTCTGTTCTCAAGATGACTGTATATAATTAATTGTTTTAGATTTTTCTCCTGCCAATCAGACTTTGAAATAATGCTTGATGAAAACAAATTATGGATTTGCAATAGATAGTAGAAAGCTCTCTCCGCTGTGGGAGTAACTTTGCTCTCTCCTTGTGAGAGTTTTGCTGTGTTGGTTCCTCATGAGCGTTGAAGGTGAGGGAAGTGGCTCTAGCAATGCTGGAGGAGCTGGAGTATGCGCGGATTTTGACTGGGAGGATCCAGTGGGGGTGTGCGTCAGAAAGAAAACTCTGGTTGGAAGGTTAGTTACTGATAAAGTGTTGAATCGTAATACTGTGAAATCTATGTTTCATCGAGCCTGGAACATTTAGGGGGGTTTGGGTATCTCTGAGTTAGGGGGAAATGTGTTCCGTTTCTCGTTTGATAGAGAGGAGGATTGCAATAGAATTATGAGGGGGAGGCCTTGGATGATCCTAGGCTATCTTCTGGTGATTGAGAGATGGAAGCCTTTGCTTACGATTGAAGAAATCAATCTGGATTCTAGTCCTTATTGGGTTCAGTTACATGGGTTACCTTTGGAAGGTTTTTCGCTGAAGAACATTACCAAGATTGGTATGTTTGGGACTGTGTTAGCCATTGAGGAACCATCACCTGATGGTAAAATGGGCAGAAATTTTGCGCGAGTCAGGGTGCTGGTTAATATTAATCAGTCGTTTGTCACTGGTGTTTTTATTCCTAGGCCTAATCTTGAACGTATCTGGATTAAGGTGCGGTATGAAAAGCTTCAACATCTCTGTTTTTGGTGTGGCATTTTGGGCCATGATCAATGTGGTTGTAAGAAAGAAGGGAAGAATGTATCGGATTATGGAGCTTGGTTGGGGACGGAACCACTAAGAAGCTTTGGAAGAATTGTGGTCATTAATGGCGATGAAGATGAATTTGGGAGCGTGGCTAGCAGCAGAGAGGCGCGTGGTGGTAACGAAGAAGGTGAAGCGCGTGATGAGGGGAGTCAAAATTCTGTTGATGCGAATGTTCGTTTTGGCGTGACGAAGCAGGCAGTTGGTTACGCCTCGGGATCGGCTGGAAAGGGACAGCTGGAGGATAGGACACGTGGTATAGTTTCTGGTAATTTTACCCAAGTTAAAATTCATAATAATTTGCCTTTTGATGGTGTGGGCCATGAGGCTGGTGGTTTGGGCCAGTCTTCAGCGATGACACCCAACTGTTGGGAATTCTAGGCGCCAAACGCAACGGAAGCAAGAAATATAAAATTAAAAATTTAAACGTGCCAAGTCCTAAAATTCCCGAACGGATCCGCTAGCAGAATTTAAAACCTGTTAAGATAGTGGTATACCTCACGAGTTTCAATTGGCTTGTTGTACAAGGCGTGTGCAAGGAGTCCACTCTCAGCGTTCTCCCTCTGCCAGTGATCCACACGAACAGTTTGTCGGGCACCAAGGTGCTAGCCTTCCGTTCTTTTCACCAAAAGAACAAGGGACCAATCTATAGTGCTTTTGAACTCAAGAACTCCTTCTTGATTCAAAAAGGAAGGATGGCGCAAAGGAGAAGAATCCACAAGAACTCCTTCTTGTTTTCTCTCTCTCACAAACCCTAATTTTTGGTGACTGCAAATCGATTTTCCTAACTCCTTAGGCAAAGTCGATTTTTCCTCTCTCAACACTTGGGAGCCAAAAATTCTTACTCAATGAGCTAGGGTTCTTAGAGGTGGCGATTTTCTCTCTCTCTACAAGGAGGATGAAAATTGCACAAATGAATTCACTCTCTCACCTAGGCGCCTAGCCCTAGGGTTTTAATAATTATTTTTAGAGCATTATTATAATTCCAAAATTATAATAATATGACTTCATGAATTGAATTTACAATTAAAATATTACCATAATATTTAATTGGCCAAAGTGCACTTTTGGTCCCATAACTTTGACAAAGGTTTCAATTTGGTCCCATAACTTTTTTTGTTGCACTTTTGGTCCCATAACTTTGACAAAGGTCTCAATTTGGTCCCATAACTTTTTTTCTTGCAATTTCGGTCCCATAACTTCTAAAAACGTCTCACCGTTGGTCCCAAATTGATTTCCATTCGTCCTATAACTTCACCCATATTTTTCACGTCATCATCCAACTCAATATGTCAGGTCATCTTTAGCGACAAATAATGGATGAAAATCAGTATTGGGACCAACAATGAGACGTTTTCAAAAGTTATGGGACCAAAATTGCAACAAAAAAAGTTATGGGACCAAATTGAAACCTTTGCCAAAGTTATGGGACCAAAAGTACACTTTAGCCTATTTAATTTAAATTCAAATCGTAATCTTAGGGAATAAATTGGAAGATCAAATATTCCTTTGGGCCCACAAGATGCCATGCGCCATATGCCCTAATTTATCCTTGGAATTTTATAAATCAAAAACCTTCGTAATTTTAGGAAGTCATGATTTCCCAAAGATCCTGAGTTGAGATT
>QANZ01040072.1:98585-121599 GCA_003254925.1 Chamaecrista fasciculata | reverse complement strand
TTCCCTTCCAATGTGAGGTGGAAGATTTTCCACATGCAATTGTCTACAGAAAGTGTTCTGGGTTTCATGGTCCTGCAATGCATGCGCAAGGTAGACAAATGAATGTAAGGATTTTCATCAGGTAAACCATGAGATTTTCATCAGGTAAACCATGAAATTTAGGCAAATTATTCAACAATGGACCCTTGACATCAAAATCAAAATCAAAATCAGGGTAGAAATTTTGAAGGTTATCCATTGTAGCATCAGATTCTTCCTGATTAACATCCCTAATTGATCTAGTAGGCACAGGTTGTGCGGGATTGTTATTAGCTCTATTCGGAGCTTGCTCTAAAGCCAAATTAGCATCCCTAGGTCCCCTATTATTATTATCATGCTCCATGTTTAGTTCTAAGTCTGAATCAGAAAAACTATCCACTGGTCTAGTACTAGGTTCACTTAGTTTCCTTTGTCTCGTCTCTTTTTGCAACTTCCTACAAGTTCTTTCAATCTCAGGATTCAAAGGATTTAGAGGTTCCTTATCTTTCCTAAGCATGCGAGACTTAATTTTTAACACCAAAAGAACAAGAGAGATGTGAAAAATTGATGCACAAAGCAAACGGCAAGAGAAAAGAGCAAGAGGAAAGAAATTCGCTTAGTCTGGAAAAACAGCCGCGAAAACAGCCACGGCACACTCCCACGGCGGGTTGGCGGCGGTTTGCACTGGAAAAACAGCCACGGAACAGCCGCGACACACTCCCACGGCGGGTCCCGCGGCGGGTTTCTCTGCACAGCGAAAATTAGCAAAAATAGTCCAGAAAGTGAGTTCCCAAGCAATTCTTTGAACCAAAACTTTAAGATGAATGGTTCTAAACAAGTTAAAACAAATAAAGACTCACTAAACACTAAATAAAGCACGAAACAAAACAAACAAAAACAAAAAATTGACTCCCTAAGACACGACAAAAGGAAACCCAATTCGTAAAAACTTGGCACAATCTACCGTTAAACTTTGGGAAAAGTTCCCCGGAAACGGCGCCAATTTGACCGCACCCGTCGCTAGGTGGCCAAAATACCGGAATAAAATGCACTATAGTGGTGCAATCCGAGTCGATCTCTCGAGGAACTTTTGTGCAAGGTTTAAAAGTGAACAATACCAAATTATCACTAGTTGGGAGAAAGCAACAGGAATTTTGTTCTTTGATTGTTTTCTATTACCTAAGACGATAATTAAATAAAGCAATAAATGTTTTTGTGTTTTTGATCTAAAGGATTGAATTGAAAGAAATAATAATATGAATAGATTAACCAAATTGAGAAAACACCCGACAGAGCAATTGGACTAGGCAATCATTACTAGTAAAGATAAATGGAGTATTCCCACACAAATCATCCTAAGATAGTCACTAACAACTTAATGACCTAGATTAACAACCCTATCATGCAAACACCTTAAACAAGATAAATCCACAACAAGTATTGAAAACCTCATTCAATTGATGATAAACGAAGATCAAGAACCATAATCTTTATAACAATAAACATTGTCAAAGCTATACATCTATAATTATAACCAAACTAGTGTAAACTCAAGGGCTACAATCAAGACATAATCAAACAATAAATCCAAGTTCCTAATCAAGAATCAGAATACCAAAAAGTTCTCAGGTTCAACTAGAATTCAAGAACAATAAAGTAAATCCTAATTCTAGTGTGAGAAAAACTCCCTAATGATGAAACCCTAGTTCATGCTTTGCTCCAATGCTCCTCCGGGTATGAGTGTTTAGCCGCTCATGGTTGACAGATGAACAACTTCAGAATCTGCTGCCATAATCTCAAGAGAAGCTTCACACGATAAACTGAATTGCTAACCGAGATCCGGATTGTGTAAAACTCTCTCTCAAGTAGTGTGTAACCTCTCTCTCACTTCCAGACCTGACCTCCCTGCTATTTTCGGCGCTTTCTCAAGAAATTTAGGTCTGAATCATCAAAATCGGGCTTGGGCCTGTTAAATCATAAATTGTCGCGAACCCGCCGCGGACCCGCCGCGGCTATACGTGGCGGCGGTTCCGGCGGCGGTTTTTACAGACTTTTGATTCTTTTCAGTTTGGTCCCTGACTCGTCTCCAAGCATCCTTAAGCCTTTCTCGAAGTAATTTAGCACTTCGGACTTCATTAAAACCTATTAAGAACATCAAGAAACTAAGTGAATTCTCAGGATAAAGAGGATCAATCAAGTAATAAAGATTAAACCCGAGAAAACCACTCAATTAATCACAAAATAGTCCAAATAATCATCAAACTTCAAGGCATCATATTTCATCATAAAAGGACATAAAGGCATGCAAATGAATCCCAAATGAATATAAAATGCCCTAAAATGTCCCTAAAATACATGATGAAATATGGTAAGATCAGTTGGTCTTCTAAAAAGCAAGTGGTTGTGTCGAGAAGCAGTACTGAGGCTGAGTATCGTAGTCTTGCAGCTGTTGTTGCTGAAGTTCTGTGGCTGAAATCTTTGTTAAATGAGTTGTGTGTTAAGCTACCCTCACCTCCTATTATTTATTGTGATAACCAAAGTGCAGTTCACATGACAGCCAATCCTGTGCTTCATGCTAGAACCAAACCTATTGAGTTAGATCTCCATTTTGTTCGAGACAGAGCAATTTCCGGTGACATTATTGTCAATCATATACCATCTACTCAGCAAATTGCAGACGGGCTAACCAAACCTCTTTCTAAGGCTTTGTTCTTTTCTTTCAGGACCAATCTGATGATCGCCTCCACTGAGCATCAGATTGAGGGGGCATGATAGAGTAGTTCTCCAGCTCAGCATTCCAGCTCATCAAGTTAGTTAGGATAGTTTCGGATTGGTTAGTTGGTTAGCTGAGTAGTTGAATTAAGTCTGTTATTGTTTCTCTATAAAGCATTGTATCCAATACTATTCTAATTCAATTCAATACGATATAGATTCATTTTCTCAACTCTTTCTTCAGTTTATCAGTCTTATACTCAATCCACACGTTCTTTATTTCCAAGATGACTTCATATAGAAATACTGAGGCTCCTACCATCATTCCTCTCCGGAGAAACTATAAACAATGCATGGTGGTGAATATAATAGTAATGCAAGAGAGTACCTAGAAGAGAACAACACACATAGCCCATGGACCAATTTAATTAATATCTTCATCAAGAAGGTCGAATTAATTGTATGATTGCATATTGTTTAGGAATTATATCTCATGATTTTATTTTAGGACTAATTGAGAAAAACATATCATTTTTAATTAAGGGACCACATAATGAATTTACTCTTTTAATAATACAATATTATTTCAAACGTGTAGACTAGTGTATGCGCGTGCCATTATGAACCACCCCGGCAGCCATTCTCAATGCAGGCATATGAAGCACTCATCATTCATCAATAAAATTAGAATATTCATACATATTCTGATAATTAATAACCATGTCCCTCTTTTGTTCAATCCTATTCTCATTCTTACTTTTTCAATTCACCATCCTCACTTCTGCTCAGCCTAGCTTCGATTATAGCTACTGTTTCAACAATGGCAACTACACAAACACAAGCACCTACAACACAAACCTCAAAACCCTTCTCTCAAATCTCACTTCAGACACAAAAATCGACTATGGTTTCTACAATTTCTCATATGGCCAAAGCCCTGACAGAGTTAGCGCAATTGGGTTATGTAGAGGAGACTTAAAGCCAGAAGCTTGCCGAAGTTGCCTCAACAATGCCTCAATGCTTCTTCCAAAAGTGTGTCCATATCAGATAGAAGCCATGGGATTCTATGACAACTGCATACTGAGATACACAAACCGTTCAATATTTGGAGTCTATGATACTCCTTCGTTTTATATGCATAAGTGTGACTAATGAAAAGTCCCCGGGCAATTTCAGCCAAGTGGTTAGAGATTTATTGGATAATAAGCTAAGAGGGAAAGCTGCAGATGGAGATTGGCGTCTTAAGTTTGCTGCTGGAAATGAAACAGCAGGAAGCTATCAAACAGTGTTTGATTCAGCTCAGTGCACGCCTGATTTGTCTCAGGAAGATTGCACAGATTGCTTGGTGAGGGCTATCTCTGAAATCCCAATTTGCTGTGACACAAAGATAGGTGCAAGAGTTGTCAAACTCAGCTGCAATCTTAGGTTTGAGACTGGACGATTCTATGATCCCTCAGCTGAAGAGTCAGAGTCTCCTGCTGCTGCTCTTGCTCCTTCTCCAAATTCTTCACAAGGTACCCGTGGATTAAACTTTTGGCTTAAATAAAATTCTCCTGAACTTTAGTCTTTATAAAAGAAATAATCATGTTTTGTGGTAATGCATGCCAAATTTTTGAAGCCAAACATGCTAGGAATTATCCAAAGACTAATTAGTCCCTGATGCTGATACGAGTCTCACATCGTGTGGTTGGTTGAGGGTAAGGCACTACATAAGATCTCAGGCTCTCCAATTTCAACAGCTAATTTTCGGGGTGTGATTCTCTTAATAAGAAGCATATACTCGTATAAAACCAAGCCAAAATTAATTGTTGTTCCAAAGCGTTGCCTACAATAAAAGGAATTAACAGCTTAAACACCATGTATATATCTTTGACTAGAAAGTGAACTAAACCACGCGAAACCAATTTAAGAAAAGTGCCCTGTTTATTTCCCTGTTTATAGTTGGAGACCAAAGAAACCAATTATAAATATATATAGCCCTGTTTATATAATAAAATTTTAAGTTATATAGATCTATTCAAATATATGATTGTTGCCGAGAGGAAGGTGCTCTTGTAAAATTTTATCTAATTTTGGCTACAAATATTCACAATTTCAGATGTTTGGTTTAGTTTATTATTATTACTATTGTATTATTATTTGGCTTTCTATATCTATTATCTGGCCATGGAACATCTTATAATAGCTATGAACTTTTTTATGGCTTTTGCAGGAAACAGCAATAAAATAAGAACTATAATTGCCATAGTTGTGCCGATTGTGGTTTTCATCTTACTTGTGGTCTTTATTATCTCCCCATCTATTTTGGTGTTATGAAAGGAAAGAAAACTAATGAAAGTAAGTCAGTTATATTGATTTCTTTAGCATCATTTGAATTAGAATCAACAATTAGCATCATTTGAATTCCTTCTCAGTGGAAGCTGAAATTGGTGATGAAATAAAACCAAGTGCAAGAATACATTTTGATTTTGAGACCATCAGACTTGCTACGGATGATTTCTCCGATGCAAATAAGCTCGGACAAGGTGGATTTGACCAGTCTATAAGGTACGAAAACATTTTTTATATATTGCATTAAGAGATAAATGTTTGTCAAAACTCAACTAATTATGTACACTCAAATATATTGATACAAAAAATTATTTATAAAATATTTGCAGGGTATGCTCAATGATGGACAAGAAATTGCAGTGAAAAGATTATCAATGAATTCTGGGCAAGGAGACTTAGAATTTAAAAATGAAGTGATGTTGGTCAAGCTTCAACACCGCAATTTAGTAAGACTTCTTGGTTTCTTTTTGGAAAGAAGAGGAAGGCTACTCATTTATGAATTTCTTCCCAATAAATGTATTGACTACTTCTATTATAAACTGCATATAATTTTTTCGTTTTTAAAAAAGGTTTTTGATGTATGATGTGTGAGGCACGAATGTTGGAGATTATAGAGCAAGCGCAGCGGAATAGCTAAAATTAAAATTTTTTACAAAACTTATAATCTCCTTTCAGGATCCACTAATTGTGTTTATACCAGTAAGATAGAGATGTTTACCTAAATCAAACAAGAAATATGAAAGAAAATGTGTTTACCTAAATCAAACAAGAAAATTAAATTTGTGAATGGCAGATTGGTTGCCCTGTTTCTTTTTCTTTTTGGAGCTAATCTTGTTTCTTGTTTTATTTTTTCTGAAAACAAGAAATATGAAAGAAAATGTGTTTTTAAAAATATTTTCTAAAACAGACAAAAAAAACAAATATATATATATATATATATATATATCTTGTCACACTCACTCTCACACTCCATCCATCTAATATTTGCTTCATGGAAGGTGCACCAATCTAAATTAGCATTGCATTGCCTATTATTATCATGTATAGAATGCATCAACTGAATCCATGAAAGAGAAAAGAAACGCCCAGTCCAATTATGCAACAAGTTTGTGCACCTGATCATAATTAGTTAGTTACTTAGTTATAAGTGATTCAAGGTGAACATATACAAGCAGGGGAATCATACGACTAATAAGTACAACTTTTACTAGTCAAAAAATAAAAGAGATTCGATTAACAAGTTAAAAAGAATACCTCTAATACATCAGAGGTTCATCAATCCAAGTTGCCACTAATGGCTCCTTTATACTGTATAAGCTCTCCACAGTAGTGCCTTTACCATCATCAACATGAAATTTTTCTGTCACTAAAGAATAAAACACCATACTGTTATCAAGAAATCTTGGAAAGTAAATCCTATTCTTTTTAATGCTTACTTCTTTGGAAAAACATGAAGATGGAGAAACATAAATCACATAGTTTCCTAACCGATTCACTTTATCCCAAGAGAATGTAATAAAATCGAAGATGAAGACTTCTACCCACTTCCCCATTAGACCCACAAATATTGACATAAGTTCTCCATCACATTCTACCAAGAAGTTGTCTTGAAAATCATAGCAAGGTGGTTTAGCATTTGGAAGAAGAACCCAGCTAAGGTGCCTGACAATCTCCTCCATGTTAGTCTCCACTTCTACAAACTCCAGAAATGACAATTTCCCTTCTCGTCCTAAAAGATAAAAGTATCCTTTGTGAAACAAAGGACTATTATTACTTAACCAAAATGACTCATCATTCTCTAAGTTGTCATTTAGCCATTTCTTATCTCTTCCCATGGCAGAAAATAAAACACAAAGTTCAGAAGTGGGAGGAAAGCAATATGTGCGAGGAAAGGCATATGCGGGAGGAAAGGCATAACAACCCACAATTTTACAATCGGACGAAGTTGGCAAGGATGAGAAAGCCATGGCACATGAAACAACAGGTACTTGTGTAGGTGTATCTGCTAATTTGATGATTTCTTCAGTAAATGGGTTGAAGAATGACATTGAGGCTTTTTTATCACACATTAGTAACCAACCGTTTCTTGAATAACGCACTACACTTCCCTTTAGTGATTCAGGAAGATTCATCATAAAACTAGTGCCAAGAACAGGATCAATGAACTTTAAAGCAGCCATGTTGCTTGTAAGAAGCAAAAGCCATATTGATGATGATGGAAGACAAGTTTTAAACTTTTGTAAAGCTTGCTTTCTCCTAAGCGTGGGGTTTATAAACTGATAATCTCGACATGCAGCACGAAAATTCAAATAATCAAATAAATTTAAACAATCTGCAATCCCCATTAGAATTCCTGGCGGAAGATCAGACAAAGTTGTTTCTTGTGTTTGACTTTCGACTATAGTATTATCTTCTTTCCCATCAACTTCTGACAAAGTTGTTTCTTGTGTTTGAATTTCAACTATAGTATTATCTTCTTTTCCATGAACTCCTTCTTCATTGTTGCATAACCTAAGCAACAAAATGAAATATAAATAGTTAGAATATATATAAAAATCAGTATCCAAACAATGAAAAATATATATATATACCTGACATGATGAAACACCATAATCTTTGGAGAACTGCATATTGGTGGTAAATAATTAGGAGTTGGGAAATTAATCGATAGACAACCATCCTTAAGGTTGAAGGAGTACAAGCTTTTAGTATTTGGAAGACTAAAATATAGAGAATCAGCTTCTATCATTCCTTCTCCAAATGCAGAACACCAAGAATCACCCAACGCATTGAAAAAAACAGCTCGACCCATCAAATCATTAACTCTCTCCCAAATCATTGTATCAAAATCTAACTTGAACACACTAACTTCAACAACAGAAAAAAGTTGCTTATCATCAATCTCTTTTTTTCTTATTTGCCTGAGCTTATCATTAATCTCTGGCTCCACACAATACCCAATGTACACATACAATAGCTCCCCACAACATTCAATGAGTTGATTCATAAACTTAACCGTAAGTGAGAGTCCCACTTGATTGAGTGTATTTCTGGTTGGCAATGGACACAACTTGTGAGTAGTTAGACGGTAATTGTGTTTGTCCACGTGGAGTGTGACAAGTAGATCTGCTTGAGACGGAAAAGAATACAAGTTTCCATTGTGGGAAACACACCCTTGGAGGGGGCCACGTGGGTGCTTTCCATAAAGAATCTCAACCCAAAAACGTTGATCAGGATGTATACAAAAGAGAGAAGGAAGAGTATCATCCACAAACAGCAACACCATTGAATTTGACAGGAAATAATGTGTTACTTTGTGGGTGGGCTTCAAGAACAGAGGAGGTAAGTGGATCAATGATGATGATGAATTATCATCAGATTGACAGATAATTGTGGGGTTCCGCCAAAGAGACAAGAAGTGTATATGTGTATCATTATCATTATTATTATTATTGTTTTGGGAGAGAAGTGACCAACCATAAGAACGAGCAACGATGTTAGAATCAACACTCACAGTAGGAATTCTTTTGCGGTAAATTAATGTGTGAGGATCAGACAGAGAGCAGAAAAGTTGATATTTCGTGTAACGACCATATGTGTATACAAGCCATGGGCATGGCTCTGATTCTGAAGCCAGATTTCTCTCTTGAGACATAAATCAAACTCTTATGAAGATCGAAACTAAGGGAATTATTAAGGGAATACGCAAAACGAAAAAAACTAGGGTATTATTGATTGGTTTAAATATTGTATTGCAATACAATATATATTGTATTGCACAGTCAAAAAGGCAGGGCATTAGTTTTTATTTCCGTAATTTTAGGCGTGAAACAATAACTGCATGGAATAAATAAGGAAATTGATATGAAAATAAGTAACCATAATATATTTTTTATTCAAAAATTTAAAAAATTATGGGCATCTTCAATATTAGCATTCATGATTTAGTACTTTTTATTTTAGAAAAAAAAAATCTACGCATATATATATCTTATATTATATGGCTCCACCATTTCTGGTCGTCCACATTTTAAAACTATAGTCTATGAAATTAAAAATAAGAGAAAATTTACTATTTGGTTTCTCTTTCTTTACTAAGTTAACAATTTAGTCCCTTATTTATTTTATATACATATTTGCGTGCCCGTTAGGGCACGCAAAGCCCCTAGTATATTATATATATTTTTCATTCTAACTTAAATTTGTGATCGAGCTAATCTATCTATCTATATAACTCAATTTTTTCTAAATATCTCAAAAGAAACATATATCTATACTAGGGGCTTTGCGTGCCCGTTAGGGATATAAACATATATCTCAAATAAAATATATATGTAAAATAAATGAGAGTTCACCAAAAAAAAATGAGGGACTAAATCATAAACTCAGTAAAAAAGAATGGATCAAATAATAATTTTCCTCTTATTATTGATTTTGTACTATAGTTTTAAAATGTGGACGACCAGAAAGGGGTGGAGCCATATAATATAAGATATAACTATAAAACTGAGTTCTGGGGTTCCCAGGTGATGCCATGTCAGTAAAAATAGTTTAAAAAATAAAAAATAAATTAATTTTGTTTTTTCAAGCAGTTTAATAAGTGCAAAATGAATTAATTGGTGTGATCACTAAAATCACGGACGGATTACGATTTTAAAATTCATAAAGATTTTATTCAATCAATGCAATCGATATAAATATTTTTCGTCTCAATTAAGATATGGAATCAGTTATGGGTTGCCTATAATTCCAGATTTAATCAATATACTAGGTTTTGACCCGTGCGATGCATGGGTGGTTGTGTTACAAAAATATGTTACAGGGGATCTATTTGTTTTAGTCAATTTAATAATAAGAACACTTTAAGTTGAACGTTTATATGTTTAAATTGTTGGTCCTGCATGTCATCAAATCATACCTATTGTATATTCAAAGCAATTTTTATTATACCTTTCTCACGTAGAGCGCATATATAATTGAAAAAGAATAAAAAAGAAATAAGTTATAATGCTCGCTATAAAGTTGTTAAGACGATTGCTAATAAAACAATACCATTTGCCGTCAATTATATCTATGGTAGGGTACCCGTTAATTTTGTCATATAGTATTAGTGACAAATTCATTAATAACAATATATAAGGACCATTATCTAGATGTATAATAGAATAACTCATCTAACATTTGGAATACCTCTTTGTACACAACATTCTCAGTTTTTTCGTTGTCTTCATGCTTCGATGAATTTGCAATTAGTATTTTTATGCCTTCTCTGGAAACGAACTCTGGAAAGTGCAACATATAGTTGACCATGAGTGAACATTGGTTTTGGAAGATATAATCCAACGTTTGGAAATGATTGACCTTGACTCTTGTTTATTGTCATTGCAAATGATATTGTCAATGGAACTTGATGACGTTGAAATTTTAGCGAAATCTTCAAATTAGACGGAGTAATCAGCATCTTTGTGATAAGAATTTTCTGTCCCGCCAACCAACCAGCAAATGGGATATGAAACTCTAGATAATGTAATATATAATTGACCATGAGTGAACATTGGTCGTAGTAGATACAGACCAACTATTGATAATGATTGGCCTTGGCTTTTGTTGATGGCCATTGCAAAGGACAAAGTCAAAGGAAATTGACAATGTAAAAATTTGAAAGGAATCTTATAATGGGAAGGATTAATCAAGATTTGTTTAGTTAGAATTTTTTGCCTTGCAGATCTTCTAGCTAAAGGGATAGCTTCAATGACATGTTTATTAAGTCTGGAAACAATCAATCTAATTCCATTATAGAGGCCCAATGATTTGTCAATGTTTCTAAGTAGATGACATATGATTCAACTTTAAGTCTAATTCTATAAAAAGGTGACCCAGACCCTCGGATGGAATTAAATATTTCAGTGATGTATAATTCAGCCAACATTTCAAAATTGTCCTCGTGTATGCATATACTATCAGAGCTCAAATATATCTTATCTTCACCTAGAAGTTGTCCAATCAACATTTCATTTACCTTGTGGACATCATCAAGCCTGGGAGCAAGAATAGCTTTATCTCTAAAATATTTATCATCTTGATATTTTTCTAGAAGATCACCAAATATATATAACGCCAACAATAGATTGGATAGGGTCATTGGACTTGTGAACCAACATAAATAAATTACAAAGTATATCATATGCAGCTATCTTTATAGTATGTGATAAATAACAATAATATTACATAGAGGTGGCAATTTCAACCCATTACCCACCAACCCAACCACAAAATTAAACAACCCAACCCAACCCATTTAGATAATGGGTCAAGATGGGTTATGTCCAAATTGACCCATTATAATTTGGATTGGGTTGGGTAAAACCCATGGGTTACCCAACCCAACCCAAATTTGTATCAAAACTACGTAGTTTCATGAGAGGGGGTGAATATGCAATTTCATAAATTTTTGAAAAAATTACAAAATGCCCCCAAAAATTTCAAAATTTACAAAAACATCCCTAAACCATAATATTTGAGGACTAAAATGAAATTATAAAAAAAAATTTGGACCAAAATTGTAATTTTGAAAAATATTGGAAAAAGGATAAAATTACATATTAGTCCTAAATTTGGAAAAAAAATGCATTTTAATCCCACCAAACTGTGAGTCCAGTGAGAGGAAGATGAATTTTGCAAATTTTTACATAAATTACATAATTCCCCTAAATATTTTCAAAATTTACAAAAAAGTCCCGAGATCATGATATTTGAGGACTAAAATTAAAATTATTAAAAATAATTAGGGTCAAAATGTAATTTTTAAAAATATGAAAAAGGTAGAAATTTCAATTCAGTCCAAAATCTGAAAAAAGAGTACTATTTAGTCCTAAATTGGAATAATTTAAAAATTATTCTAATTAATTAGTTTATAAATTATATAACATAAATACTTTAAAATGGGTTCATGGTTGGGTTGGGTTGGGTCAACCCTTAATTTTATGGGTCATGACCCATTTAGAAAATATAAATGGGTCATAAATGAGTCGTGACCCATTTATGACCCAACCATTTACAACCAAACCCAAAACCAACTCAACCCAACCATTTGCCACCCTATTACATGAAAAATTCTAAAGATATTGATAAAAGTAATTACATTAAAATTGTTCCTAATGTTGAAATCATATTTTTTTTATTAATCGTTTCATAATAGTTAAAGTGGCATATCACAAAAAAATTGATTTATGTACATCATTTGACATTTTGGAAAACTTTCTTATATACAACATTTTTAGTTTTTCCTATTGATTCTTCATTGGATGAATGTGCTAATAAAATCTTAAAACACGTGTCAGGGGCAAACTCTAGATAATGCAACAGATAATTGACTATGAGTAAACACGGGACGTGAGAGATAAAGACCAATTGTTGATAATGACTGGATTGGACTTTTTTTATGGTCATTGCAAAGGACAAAGTCAGTGGAAATAGACGATGTTGAAATTTGAAAGGAATCTTATGATTGGAAGGTGTAATCACCATTCGTGCAATTAATATTTTCTAACCTACAAAATCTTCCCGCTAAAGTAATATCTCCAATGACATGTTCATCAAGCTTGGAAACAATCAAGCTAGTTCAATTACAGAGACCTAATGATTTGTCAATGTTCCTAAGTAGCATGACAGGTGTTCCAACCTTGGTCTAATAATGTGATTAGGTAACCCAGACCCTTTGATAAAATTTAAGATTTCAGAGGTGTATAGTTCAGTCAACATCTTAGCAGTTTCATCGTGTTTGCATATGCTATTAGAGCTTAGATATATCATCTCATCAACTGGAAGTCGTCTTATCAACATTTTTCTAATAAACATTTCATTACCTCTGTGAACATCATTAAGTGTAGCTGTAATAATAGCTCTATCTCTAAAATATTTATCATTTTGATATTTTTCTAAGAGATCACCATAGATAGCTTTATTAATTGTATGAATAGGGTCATTAAAATTGAGTACCAATCTATCATTAGGCATCTGAATCTTGAATTGGTCGTTGGTGATGTTGGTCCAAATGTTTCCATCATTAATATCTAAAAACATGTTGGTCCCAATATATTTTATTATCTAGGGTTTGACCGGCTGTGGGATGCATGAGTGGTTTTATTATAAAACAATTTACAAAGTACACTACCTTCTATAAATTGATGATGAAATGAAACCAAGTGCAACAATACATTTTGATTTTGAGACTATCAGAGTTGCTACAGATGGTTTTTCTGATGCAAATAAGCTGGGCAAGGTGGATTTGGACCAGTCTATAAAGTGAGAAAATATTATATATGTTTACATTCAGAGATATATGAATGCTTGTCATAACTAATAATGCACACTCAAAATATATTGCTATAAAAATATTTTATGAATATGGATGCAGGGTATGCTCAATGATGGACAAGAAATTGCAGTTAAAAGACTATCAGTGAATTCTGGGCAAGGAGACTTAGAATTTAAAAATGAAGTGATGTTGTTGGTCAAGCTTCAACACCGCAATTTAGTCAGACTTCTTGGTTTCTGTTTGGAAAGAAGAGAAAGGCTACTCATCTATGAATTTCTTCCCAATAAAAGTCTTGACTACTTCTTATTTGGTAAGTTAATTATTAACATTGCTAACTTCGAATGTATATATTAAACAAAAGGAAACTTAATAAAATTAAAAACCATAATATTTTTATTAAAAATTTGCAAGAAGGATCAATTTTATACCAATTAGTGCTGGAAAATTATATATCATGCATGTCAATAACTATATTACTAAAAGAAAAATAAGCTTAAGTTGTATATATATTTAAATTGCGTAATTATGCAGATCCTGATCAACAGCCACTGCTGAATTTGCAAATACGTTGCAAAATCATAGAAGGCATTACTCGAGGACTTCTTTATCTTCATGAAGATTCTCGACTGCGTATCATTCATCGTGATCTCAAAGCAAGTAATATTCTTTTGGATGAAGAATTCAACGCAAAGGTATCAGATTTTGGAATGGCAAGATTATTTGATGTAGACCAAACTCAAAGCAATACTAATAGAATCGTTGGTACCTAGTAAGTATCATTATAACCTCCAACAACTCTATCAAAAGGCTTTTGCAACATTGAACTCTAATTAAAGTTTATTAATATGCAGTGGATATATGTCACCTGAATATGCATTGCACGGACATTATTCAGTAAAATCGGATGTCTTTAGTTTTGGTGTACTGATTCTTGAAATTATAAGTGGTAAGAAAATTAGCGGTCAACATGGAGAGAATATGCAGGATTTAATAAGCTTGGTAAGTCCCTGGCTTCTTTTCCTTTTCAATCTGTATACATTGTGATTTTTCAGAATTCTGAAGTGTATAGTTTAATTTAAGAAGATTTTTTCTGCCATTGATAGAGAATTTCGTTGATGCAGGCATGGACAAACTGGAGGGAAAATACAGCATTTAACATAGTAGATCCTATGTTAAGAGATAGTTCAAGAAATCAAATAATGAAATTCATTCACATTGGATTATTGTGTGTTCAAGAAAATGTGGCTGACAGGCCAACCATGTCTACAATTTTGCTTATGCTCAGCAGCAATTCTTTCTCCCTGCCATTACCATCACAGCCTGCATTTGTTACCAATAACGTAAGGGATTATAGGTCTGGAACAATATCAAGTGAACAAGAAGCTAACAGTGGAACAATATCGAGTGAACAAGAAGCTAACAGTGGAACAATATCGTGTGAAAGAGAAGCTAACAATGTTCAAGCATCAGATAATGAGGTTTCAATCACTGAGCTATTTCCTCGCTAGAAGTGTGCTATGAGATGCAAAATATAATACATAGTAACAATTTGTATCAATTATGATTCAAATGTTTGTTTTTTTGGCCAAAATTATGATTCAAATGTTTAATTGTGCATAAAAAGACCTCTTCATCAATTATTTTTTTGTATGAGTGTATGACTATGAATTAATAATGATTTCCAGCTCAATACCCCTATTACAACTCCATTGCTTCTTTGGCTTTTTATGTTGTTGGAAATGATGGTTCTAGTGAAGTAGTGAACAGGATAAAGGAGACAAATAGAGACGAGAGTTTAATGGAGTTTGGTTTTAGACTATGTTCACTGATGGATGGCTAGCAATATCTCCTTGTAAGATAATAAAATATACAAAGGTGGCTTATTCTTGATCTTACATTATGTTCTCAAGCACACAACAAGACAACTTTATTTACAAAGTTGCTAACCTTCAGAAAATTCACTTACACCAAGTTTAACAACCTCTAATAAGTACAATAAAATAAATTAACCAAGTTGATCAGACTTAGACAACCAATACAATTTTGCAAACTCAATCTAAAGAGTCCTTATCAGAAACCTCAATAAGAGGATCACGTTTTTCACCCAAGTAGGACAAAAACTAGGAAAATAAAAAACAGAAAGATGAGACAACAAGTTTTTAACAGAGGAAATAATAGTTAACCCACACAAGGCAATAAGAGTTCAAGCACCAAGTAACAATATAACAATTCTCTCAGGAAGCACATCTGCAAAATAATAGTTTTATATTATTCATCTGATTGAAAGGGTTTGTTGAATGGTGGATTGGATTGTGACTGAAGTGGTACAAAACGAACCATTTTTCCAAAAGTATAGTCAATTTTCAAATGTTGACTTTTCTTCGACTAGTTAGTAGCAAATAATTAAAAAAACATTCCTAAGTTTAAAACTGTATCCCGATTAAGTTTAATTAATATGAAAGAGGCTCGTATGAATGTCTCAATCAAACACACATCTTGTACAATTCACATGAAGAAGGTTCCAAGATATAGAAAAGTTGTCAAAAAAGACATAATCAAAATTGAAAAATCTTAGGCGTTATTAGTCAGTCTTTGATAGAGTAGTTCTCCAGCTCAGCATTCCAGCTCATCAAGTTAGTTAGGATAGTTTCGGATTGGTTAGTTGGTTAGCTGAGTAGTTGAATTAAGTCTGTTATTGTTTCTCTATAAAGCATTGTATCCAATACTATTCTAATTCAATTCAATACGATATAGATTCATTTTCTCAATTCTTTCTTCAGTTTATCATGGTATCAGACGCCTAAAAGACTCTCGATGGAGAGCTCTCCTCAGAATTCCTCTTCGCTTCTTCCTCAAACTTCTTCTCTTCCTTCTGATTCTGTTCCAACAAAAAATGGTTTAGTTTCGTTTTCGCATTCGATTTCTGTAAAGCTTGATAAGAATAACTTTCTTCATTGGCATCAGCAGATTGAATCTGCAATTTATGGATATCAACTTGATCAGTTTATTCTCAAAGATCCGCCAGTTCCTGAGCGATTTGCTTCAGATGTCGATGCTGCAGCAGGAAAACTTAGTGCAGCTTATGTTTCTTGGACTCGTCAAGATAAGCTTCTCATGTCCTGGATTCTATCTTCTATCTCTGATTCTCTTCTTATTGTTGCTGTTGGTTGTAAGACAGCTTCTCAAGCTTGGCATGCTATTCTTCAATTTTTTGCTTCTCAAACTAAGGCTAGAGATATGCAATTAAAAACACAGTTGCAAAATATTAAAAAAGGCACACAATCTATGACAGATTATCTGTTGAAAGTTAAATCTATTACTGATTCGTTAGCAGCTATTGGTCAGCCTCTTTCGTTTAATGATCATATGCAAAGTATTTTTAGAGGATTATCTTCTGAGTATGATCCTTTTGTTTGTTCGATTCTCACTAGAGTTGAGCCTTATTCAATTGCGGATATAGAGTCATTATTACTCACACAGGAATCACGATTAGAACAAAGTAAACCAACTGATATTGCTACTGCAAATGTTGCTCATACACAAAATTCCGGAAATGGAGGCAAAGGTTCAAAATCATCTGGTAATGGTTTCAATAATGCTGGTCGAGGTTATAATGGAAATGGTGGAAATCGTGGTACAGGTTTTAATAATGGAGGAAGAGGTCGTAATTCTTTTGGCAGAGGTCGTGGTAGAGGAGGTAGACCACCTTTATCTTCTTCAAGACCTCAGGTTCTTTGTCAAGTATGTGGCAAAAATGGTCATATAGCTTCGAATTGCTGGTATCGCTTTGATTCTTCCTATTCTATGGATCTGCAGCAGTATGCTAGTAATTCTTCTCAGTCCTCTTCACGACCTGCTACACCTACTGCTCCTCAAGCTTTGATTGCAACACCAGAATCAGTCTGTGACTCATCTTGGTATGCTGACTCGGGAGCATCTAATCACCTAACGTTTGATGATCAGAATATTTCTGAGAGGTCTTATAATACTGGAGCTGATCAGGTTTATATTGGTGATGGATCAGGTTTGTCTGTACAAACCTCTGGTTCATCTATGTTTTCTTCATCTGGTAATTTATTTGTGCTTAAAGATATGCTACATGTTCCTACAATCTCTAAAAATTTGGTTAGTGTGTCCAAATTTTCTAAGGATAATCATGTATACTTTCAATTCTTCCCTGACTATTTCACTGTCCTTAATCAGGACAATCATCAAGTGGTTTTGCGAGGTACTGTTAGAAATGGCCTTTATGCTTTTGATGATTTCAAGAAGGTACTTCGTGATGGTTTGCTGTCAACACCTATTGCTCAGACAAATTTAGTCACCAAAGCTTCAGATACTAATGCTGCTAGTTCTAATAATACCTTTGTTTTGTGGCATAATCGCTTGGGTCATCCTTCATTCCAAGTTGTAAATAAAGTTCTGCAGAATTGTAATATTGCATTTTCTGGCAGGAATACTGTGTCTGTTTGTAAATCTTGCTGCTATGGCAAGTTTCATAAATTTCCATCTTCTCTTTCTTCAACTAGTTATGCTAGTCCTTTGGAGTTAATTCACACAGACCTCTGGGGTCCAGCTCCAATAAAATCTATTTCAGGATTCACTTACTATGTCCATTTTACTGATGCATGTACAAGATTTACTTGGTTGTACTTGTTGAAAAAGAAATCAGACGTTTATCAAGCCTTTTTGGATTTTAAATCCTCTGTTGAATTGCAATTAAATCTGAAAGTTAAAGCTGTTCAATCAGATTGGGGTGGAGAGTTTAGAGCTCTTACAAATTTTTTGAAAACTCATGGTATTGCTCATCGATTGAGCTGTCCTCATGTTCATGAACAAAATGGCTTGGCAGAAAGAAAGCATAGGCATATAACTGAGACAGCATTAACCTTGTTAGCACAAGCTTCCTTACCAAAAACGTATTGGGATGATGCAGTTGGCACTGCTGTACATCTCATTAATAGGTTGCCAACTAAAGTGCTTAATTTTCAGTCACCATTTGAAGTTTTGTTTCACAAATCTCCTGACTATAAATCCCTCAAAACATTTGGTTGTGCGTGTTATCCTTTCACAAGACCTTATAATACTCATAAATTTGAGTATAGATCTGTTCAGTGTGTTTTTCTTGGCTATAGTGCTCATCACAAAGGTTATAAGTGTTTAAATCTTTCAACTAAACGAGTTTATATTGCTCGAGATGTTGTCTTTGATGAATTTTTCTTCCCATTTTCCAGTATCTCATCTTCTGCAGAGTCATCCTCTCCTATCATTCTTCCATCTGCTACACCACCATTGTTTTCTTCCTTATCAGTTCAAAATTCTATCCCCTCTAGCTTGTCATCCTCTAGAAAGCCATCTTCTTCTCATAATACTTCAATATTGCCTGAAAATAATCACTCTTCTTCTCACATTCCTCATATTTCTTCTCCATCTCCACTTTTACCTACTCCAACATCCTCTCCAGTCAGATCTTTTTCTCAAAATATCTCTCTTCCTCCTGCTCGAATAGTGACTAGATCACAAAATGGAATTTTTAAACCAAAAGTTTACTTGACTCATACTCTTCCTCGAAATGTTCCAGCTGCTCTCTCTGATCCCAAATGGAAATCTGCTATGCAAGATGAGTATCTTGCTCTACACAAGAACAAAACATGGTCTCTTGTTTCTCTGCCACCAGGAAAGAGTGTTATTGGCTGCAAATGGGTTTTTCGAGTGAAGGAAAATCCTGATGGAACTGTTCAACGTTACAAGGCTAGATTAGTGGAAAAGGGCTTTCATCAACAAGAGGGTATTGATTTTCATGAAACTTTCAGTCCTGTTGTCAAGCCTTCTACTGTGAGAGTTCTTCTTTCAATAGCTTTGGTACATAAGTGGTCTGTGAGACAAATTGATATAAATAATGCCTTTTTGAATGGTGTTTTGCATGAAGATGTCTATATGCAACAACCTCCTGGTTTTGAATCTACTGATACTTCTTTAGTGTGTAAACTACATAAATCCCTATATGGTCTTAAACAAGCTCCTAGAGCATGGTTTGAGAGTCTGTATAATCTTCTGTTATCATTTGGATTTGTTCATAGCAGGTGTGACAAGTCCTTGTTCATCAAGACAACAGCTACTTCTTCTCTATATGTACTAGTGTATGTGGATGATATCCTAATTACAGGGTCAAATTCTGCTGAAGTTCAAGATCTCATTACTAAGATTCATAAAGTTTTCTCTCTTAAGGATCTTGGTGATCTGAATTTTTTCTTGGGCATTGAAGTTATACAACAGTATGATGGCTCATTTTTGCTTTCTCAAGCAAAATATATTCACGATTTACTTACTAAGGCTGGCATGAGTGATTGTAGTCCTTGCTTAACTCCAATGTCTACTTCATCAAAGTTATCCAAAGCCTCTGGTGTTCCTTTCTCAGATCCTAAATTTTACAGAACGATTGTTGGTGGCCTCCAATATTTGTCAGTAACAAGACCTGATATTTGTTTTTCTGTAAATAGAGTTTGTCAGTTCATGCAAGACCCTTGTGAACCTCATTGGCAAGTTGTCAAGAGGATTCTAAGATATCTAAAAGCTACTGAGAATCTTGGCTTAATTCTAAAACCACCCAAAGATTTGAGTATTGTTGCTTACTCGGATGCTGACTGGGCAGCAGATCTTGATGATAGAAGGAGTACAAGTGGTTTGTGTGTTTATTTTGGTGGAAATTTAGTGAGTTGGTGACCGCACCCGTCGCTAGGTGGCCAAAATACCGGAATAAAATGCACTATAGTGGTGCAATCCGAGTCGATCTCTCGAGGAACTTTTGTGCAAGGTTTAAAAGTGAACAATACCAAATTATCACTAGTTGGGAGAAAGCAACAGAAATTTTGTTCTTTGATTGTTTTCTATTACCTAAGACGATAATTAAATAAAGCAATAAATGTTTTTGTGTTTTTGATCTAAAGGATTGAATTGAAAGAAATAATAATATGAATAGATTAACCAAATTGAGAAAACACCCGACAGAGCAATTGGACTAGGCAATCATTACTAGTAAAGATAAATGGAGTATTCCCACACAAATCATCCTAAGATAGTCACTAACAACTTAATGACCTAGATTAACAACCCTATCATGCAAACACCTTAAACAAGATAAATCCACAACAAGTATTGAAAACCTCATTCAATTGATGATAAACGAAGATCAAGAACCATAATCTTTATAACAATAAACATTGTCAAAGCTATACATCTATAATTATAACCAAACTAGTGTAAACTCAAGGGCTACAATCAAGACATAATCAAACAATAAATCCAAGTTCCTAATCAAGAATCAGAATACCAAAAAGTTCTCAGGTTCAACTAGAATTCAAGAACAATAAAGTAAATCCTAATTCTAGTGTGAGAAAAACTCCCTAATGATGAAACCCTAGTTCATGCTTTGCTCCAATGCTCCTCCGGGTATGAGTGTTTAGCCGCTCATGGTTGACAGATGAACAACTTCAGAATCTGCTGCCATAATCTCAAGAGAAGCTTCACACGATAAACCAAATTGCTAACCGAGATCCGGAATGTGTAAAACTCTCTCTCAAGTAGTGTGTAGCCTCTCTTTGACCTCTAGACCCTCTACATATGCTATTTTCGGCGCTTCCCCAAAGAAATTTAGGTCTGAATCATCCAAATCGGGCTTGGGCTTGTTTAATTAAAAATTGTCGCGAACCCGCCGCGGACCCGCCGCGGCTATACGTGGCGGCGGTTCCGGCGGCGGTTTTTCCAGCAACTTTAGTTCGCTTTCAGTTTGGTCCCTGACTCGTCTCCAAACATCCTTGAGCCTTCCTCGAAGTAATTCAGCACTTTGGACTTCATTAAAACCTATCAAGAACATCGAGAAACTAAGTGAACTCTCAGGATAAAAAGGATCAATCAAGTAATAAAGATTAAACCCGAGAAAACCACTCAATTAATCACAAAATAGTCCAAATAATCATCAAACTTCAAGGCATCATATTTCATCATAAAAGGACATAAAGGCATGCAAATGAATCCCAAATGAATATAAAATGCCCTAAAATGTCCCTAAAATACATGATGAAATATGGTAAGATCAACTCCCCCACACTTTAATCTTTGCACTCCTGGGCAAAGCTGTCAAGAAAGAGCAGAAAATAAGAATGCAAAAGAATTAAGAGAGTATCAATCCCACTCAACATATGGCAGAAGAAAACCAAAGCAACTTAGATTATGAGACAATTAATCAACTGAGCATGCCAAGCGACCTAAGAATCTCCAATAGACCAATCCAAAAGTGTATCACTCACTCACATAGCAGGGAAAATTTACTCTCAAATCCTTGAAACGAGCCTCTACCATAGGCTTGAAATAACTCTACAATCTCCACTATAAATGCAATGATTCAAAAACTCAAGAGGACTTTAGAGGGTTGTAATGTTGGAAAAGGTTAAGAGATGGAAAAATTTAAACAGAGAAACAAAATGGAATAGAGAAGAAAATGGTAGCAAATGAGCACAAAAGGAAAGTTAAGCTGCATACTAGTCAATGAATTCCAAATTTTTAGCATTCAAAACCTACCACTCTTTAAGACGAACTTCAATCCTCAACCAACCAAAAATTGCACAAGCTCTTTTTTTTTTTTTGTTGAGTCTTTGACTCTTATTTGGCTAGCCATAAACTTGCCTTAGCTTCTTAACATAATTCCATTTTCAACTTGAAGCTTTAAAAGGCACAACTTCTTTTTTTTTTTTATCATTTTCATGACATATATATATTTTTTTTACTTGGCAATTCAAACCCATGAGGAGAGAAGCAAAAAGAAGAGTGTTGGGCAAACAAAATGCTAATTTAAAATTCAAAAACTAATAGCAGCAAGCTTAGATAATTAAGGCTCAAAGGGGGTGACAAATGGTAATAATGTTTGGGCTTGTGTATGGGAAATAAAGGTAAAAGGAAAAATGCCTCCATCATAGTCCAAAAATCAATGCACATGAAGCTTTGATAAAGAGTGAAATCAAGTTCTAGAGAAAACTCATCACAAGGATTTAAATGACACTCATATGAAATGAACAGTTAGGCTCAAAATCTTCCAATAGGGTTAATAAGGTGGCACTCAATTGATCTTTGGATGAATTCAAAGGAAACAATAGTATGATCACAATTAACCAAATGCTCAGAAATCTAAAGAAGCAAAAGTTAACCACTTCCACGTGCGAGCAGAATATAACCAATTAACTCAAAAGCATAATCAAAATCTTCTCAACTTGAAAAATCCACCCAAGAGTTAAAAACTAAAGATGTGGGTTCATAAGATATCTCAAACCTGATGCTGGAATGTTGGGAAATCACAGAGGGAGCGCAGCGGAAGAAATTAAAAAAACTTTGACAAAAACTAAAAGCTAACTCTGTGATTCCTTCCAGGATCCACTAACTATGTTTATACCAGATAAGAAAAGGGATGTTTACCTAGTTTCAATCGGTGACTTATCGTGTTCGCGAATTTGAGAAGTCCACTGAGTGTCCTTCCTCTACCGGTGATCCACCCAAGCAGTTTGGCAGATGCCTAGGTGCTAGCCTCCTTCACTTCTTCCCAAGTGAATACGGGAACTCTATCTATGATTCTTGAATAATCAAGAA